>CATNEM010000007.1:57500-185000 GCA_950096795.1 Macrostomum cliftonense
TAGCCCGTGAGGAAGGGACAGAAGTTGCTTACTTAGAGAGCAAGCTGAATGACCAGTACAAGCAATGCATGCCTCTCTGTAAGTGACCGATGGTTAGAGAAAGCAATGTATTGAATAGTCCACAGCCCTGACATGTTCAAACAGCAGTCGGCAAGCTCCTAAACAAATTAACAATTAGCTACAGCATCTTTGACGTGTTCAAGCTAGCCAACAGAAGCGCATCCACCCATAACTCGTTTTCGCTTAGCACAAAAAAAGTTTCATCGTGAAACGCTGACAACCAGCCAGGCAGCTAAATTGCCTCGTCACTCAGCGCGGCTTCAAACCTGGCCAAAATCCATGCCAATGATTGCGGCCTTGTTCCTAACTTTGCTTTCCCACGCTTCGCTAAATCTCTATGGCGCTGGCTTTAATATTTCGTGCGTATAACTTTAAGGTTGCGTGGGGTAGGGGTGTGGATGAGAGCTTGGTGGCCTCTCTATGCAAAAGGCGGGACTTTGGCTACGGATGAAAGCTGCGTGTGATTTATTGCTTGGTTTATTGATTGCAACTACTGTTTTGACCCTAGGCTATCAGTCTGTGTGTGTTATGCTACGCTACATCTGACTTTTATCTACAATATGGTCTGAGACCTTCATATTAGGGATGTTTGTTTAATATATATCGTTGCTATGATGGATTAATAAACTAAACAAGTAAAAACTAGATTTTTAAGATGCCAGTTATACTCATAATGAAAAAAATTTATACAATTATTAAACATATTGTGTCGTAATTTTTTCTACCATAAAAATGTAAAGTCCTTTAATTTGCTAGTAAGTTTCTTTCTTTCCTAGTAGTTTTTTGATTGGCTGGTAAGTTTCCTTCTATCCTGGTAGCTTTCTGATTGGCTGGTAAGTTTCCTTCTATCCTGGTAGCTTTCTGATTGGCTGGTAAGTTTTTTTCTATCCTGGTCGCTTTCTGGTTGGCTGGTAAGTTTTTTTCTATCCTGGTCGCTTTCTGATTGGCTGGAAAGTTTCTTTCTATCCTGGTAGCTTTCTGATTAGCTGGAAAGTTTCTTTCTATCCTGGTAGCTTTCTTATTGGCTGGTGAGTTTCTTTATATACTGGCAGATTGGCTGGGTGCTGAGTTTCAGCTGCAGTAGCACTGTTATTGTTTAGAAAGTATCATTTTTTTCAATCCTAAAATAAAACTATTACCTGAATCTTGCTTTGATGACTTCTGGCAGCATTGGAAGTTCTCAAAGGAGCGGTGCTTGATCCACCACCTCCGCCACTTCTCGTATTGGCTTGCTCGTTTGAACCAAATAGTATGCGAGCAATTAATGAGTACATTATGGTCAACAAAATCAATGGGATTAGATAGAATAGTACGAGATCGCCGAGATATAGCGACATGTACGCTCCATTGGAACGGTTGTATCTAAAATTTTGAAAATAGATACGAAATTTCGTAGAGCAATAAAATTGATACAGCCAAGGACGATATATAACATTTGAACTGTTAGGCTGACTCTAATAGCTTCACAAAAATCACTGCTTGATGCTCATTGGCTGGAGGTCCAACGCCAGCCGTCCCACTCAGTTTTCCTTCCCCCAGAAGTGTACACTTTGGCACGAGTAGTAGCTAAAAATAGTAGCCAATGAACAGCAAGCGGTGATTTCGCGATTCAAATTTAAGGCCCGTCCCACCCTTAATAGTGGGAATGGTCTGACATTCCAGTTGTTATATATAGTCCTTGGATAAAATTAATCGATCGGTTATTTACCTATGCCCGCATGCCGGAAGCACTAAGCTACCATTAAACATGCTTTTCTGCTTAATCATGGCCAAATAAATCCACGGCGAATTGTACAATAATCCGAATAGCCAAATTCCAAAGATGATTCGTTTGGCGCGTTTTACAGTGCAAACCGTCTGAGCGCTGATTGGATGACAGATTGCGATGTACCGTTCTACAGAGAATGCTGTGATTGAGAAAGCGCTTGTGTTAACGCCGACATAGGTGAGGTAGACAGTCATTTGACAGCCGAACAGGCCGCCAAGGATCCAATGATCCCGAATGGAGTTTAGCTCAGTGATCAAGGACACCGAACCGACCACCAGTACAATGAGATCCGCAGCCGACAAGGACACCAAATAACAATTGGTCGGGGTTAACATTCGATTTTTCGCCGTCAGAACAACCAGAATCACTAGCAGGTTGCCTAGGAAACCAACAGTTAAATTGACGCCGCAAATCAGGCTGGCAACGAGTCGCATAGGAATGTTGTAGTACAGATCCAAATACGGCACCTGGCTTAGATCAAACGGAGTTGTTGTCATGTCCTCGACAGTTTGCGTGGGAGGTGCTGAGGTCATTCTTAACAAGTTTTTTTTCGATAGGTTTTTGGTTAGGTAAATTTTCTGCTACGTTAATTTCCTGCGTACTGGGATTTTCACAAACCTCCTACTCTTGCCTATGAATTTTTCCTCTCTATAAATCCCCTTTTTTAGGGTAGAGACAAGCAAGGCTATTGGTGGGAAGCGGTGCAGGCAAATAGAGCACTTAGACACGTTCTAGAGTAAAAAAATCTCGAGGCAGAGGGTTAACGACTTCATTTGTGAATGCAATTTCTTTATGGACTCCGGGCACTTGTATATTCTTTGATGATGAATTATTAACTTTTGCTGATTGTTAAACTGTCTGAAAATTTGTTTTTTTCTTGCATTCAAATTTTCCTCACCTTTTCATAGTGAAGAAGCTTTTTCAAGACTTCATCGTTCTGACTTTCCTTTCTTGTAATTCCTAATCTCAGAAAGTTTGTTACATAGTCTAGACAAGGGTGATACAGACACACGTGAGACAGACACACGTGAGACAGACACACGTGAGACAGACACACGTGAGACAGACACACGTGAGACAGACACACGTGAGACAGACACGGGTGAGACAGACACAGGTAAAACTGACTGACAGACAGACACAGGTGAGACAGACTGACAGACAGACAGACACGGGTGAGACAGACACAGGTGAGACAGACTGACAGACAGACAGACACGGGTGAGACAGACACAGGTGAGACAGACACAGGTGAGACAGACACAGGTGAGACAGACACAGGTAAAACTGACTGACAGACAGACACAGGTGAGACAGACTGACAGACAGACAGACACAGGTGAGACAGACACAGGTAAAACTGACTGACAGACAGACACAGGTGAGACAGACTGACAGACAGACAGACACAGGTGAGACAGACACATGTTAGACAGACACAGGTGAGACAGAAACAGGTGAGACAGACACAGGTGAGACAGACACAGGTGAGACAGACACAGGTGAGACAGACACATGTTAGACAGACACAGGTGAGACAGACACAGGTGAGACAGACACAGGTGAGACAGACACAGGTGAGAAAGCACACCTGTCAGAGGGACATAAATATAAGTTGTTGTGAATGTGAATGATACGGAAGGGCACAGAGTTGGGATCACAGAAAATTTATTTGGGAGCGCAGCTGCGTCAAACGTAATTAGAAAGGAAATTATTTTTGGCAAATTTTTCGATTGGATTAGCTAGGATGGGAAAAAACTTGCCACCTGATCTCTAAAATTGAAGAACTGACGCACAATGATAAAAATCTTAACACTTCCCATTTCTCCGACTTGCATGCACTGATACAGCCTGTCACGCTATTCATGAATGATTGGTGACGCATCAAGTAATAAATCACCTATCTCTGTCTATTCCTTGCGTCAATCATTGTACATCTTACCCGCGTGTTTCATTAATCGTCTTTAACCCCCGCCACAGATTAACCAATCCCAAAGGAAATCAAAAATTTTTTTGAGATAAAGATGAAGAAATTCAACAACTGCTTTAATTGTGAAGAATTTTAGATTTTAATAATCTGGGATTTAGGAATTTTTGTTCCCCTTGGGATCTGACGCGGTGAAGGGGAAGCAGATGCACAAAGCTGCCTGAAGTAGCAAAAACAGCTTCACAGACCCGCCCGCATGTCCCAGATGTTCTAAACGAAATAGCGGGGACAATTTTTCTCAAGCAATCAGCCATCTATAGATGTCGCTTGTGGAGAAAAATGTAGAAAATTATCTGAAAAACAAGTTGTGAAGCGTTTTCGCTGGGAAAATTCTTTTCACCTTCACCTTTATTCTTCAGCCTTTATTTTGTAGTCATTGCTTGCCCTCAGCTTCCGCCCCTGCATCAAACAGGATCCGCCCTCTGCATCAAACAGGATCCGCCCTCTGCATCAAACAGGATCCGCCCTCTGCATCAAACAGGATCCGCCCTCTGCATCAAACAGGATCCGCGCTCTGCATCAAACAGGATCCGCCCTGTGCATCAAACAGGATCCGCCCTCTGCATCAAACAGGATCCGTCCTGTGCATCAAACAGGATCCGCCCCTGCAACAAGGAGGATCCGCCCTCTGCATCAAAGAGGATCCGCCCTGTGCATCAAACATCTCTGCATCAAACAGGATCCGCCCTCTGCATCAAAGAGAATCCGCCCTCTGCATCAAAGAGGATCCTCCCTCTGCATCAAACAGGATCCGCCCTCTGCATAAGACCGAACCAATCATTCAATGAAAAAGAAGAAACAACAAATATTCTAACCAAAAAGCAGAGTCCATGAACTTAAAAACGTTTCTTTCGTTTTTTTCTTCGACTTTTTTACGCTTTTAATATCCGAAAAATGTCTCGTTTTTATTCAAATAAGCAAAAAACACCCAATTTAAATATTGAGATTTTCTCGACAGCGCGAATATAAAGTGATAAAAGAGCGCATAAAGTGACTTTCCAAGAAAACATCGGACGTCGTATCAAATAGACTGAAAAAAAACTTTTCTGACTAGCTGTTCAAGAAAACGGCACTCCCTTTAGTAAAAATACGAGTAAAAAATATTAAAATAGAAAAAACTATTCTTGACTTCATTTGCTTGGTAAGCATAAAACAGATCAATTTTTCGACTAGGATTACACAGAAAAACGGTCTGAGAGATTAATCAGAAAACGATCTTTATCTACAAGCCAATCGATCTAACTTGGAGAAGATTAAAAAAAAAACTTTCAAGTGCATTTGGTCTAAAGTTAAGCGAATGTGGGGTTAAACCGTTAAATCTAGGGTGTTTTTTACTTCGAATTCTAGAGATTGCGGATGTACAAGTATGAATAGAATTCAAACAAAATATTTTTACGGTAAAATAATTTTTAAAAATAGATTTTCCGGTTTTCTCGATTCTGATCACTAGCTACGAAATCACTTCTTTTTCTTTCTCGGCGCTCGCTTTTTGGTCTTTTGTTCAATCAGCATCATTGATTGTTTCTTGACGGCAGCCCGCGACATCACCTCGCCGTCGCCTCCGTCGCCGCCTTCGCCGCCAGAATCCGAGTCGTCGTCATCGTAGACGTTGGCACCTCCTCCGACTCCGCCGACGCGTCCGCCGACGCCCTCGGAGGCGCCAACTCCACCGGCGCCAATTCCCGAGCCCAGTTTGACTCGCATGTTCTGCTGCGGCAGTTTAGATTCAATCTGAACGCTGAATTCTTCCGAACGCATGTCGCGCAGTCTTTGTTCAACATCTTCGGTTTCAAGCTCTTCGAGTAGGCGGATGACCTTCTCCTCGGCCTTGCCGAGCAGGTCGATAGCGTAGGTGTCGCTAGCTGGATCGATCTGAGCCTGGGGCGCGTGGCTTCTTGGCGCGCGGACGTGCGCGAGTTTCTCGTGAAGGTGCTCGACGCCGGCCTTGGCTTGCACCAGCACTTTGGACAGGCGTTCGAGCTCTTCGGAGATGCTGGCCTTGTCGGACTCTTCCCGCAGCAGCTGGTTCTGGTATTTCTCCAGCAGCGTCTGGCCGGAGCTGAGACGGCACTCGCCGGAGTACTTCAAATCGTCGAACTGCGATCGGAGCTGGTCGCGCTGGTCTCGCAGGCGACGAATCTGCGTCTCCGAGTTGGCCTTCAAGTTTTCTAGGCGATCGCGTGTGGCGCCCTGGCCTTCGAATCTCGCCACCACTTCGGGCAGGTCGCTGACTCCCGTGGCGTCTTTGATGCGCTGGAAAGCCTCCTGCAGGTCTGTAATGCGTTCGGTTGGATGCGACTGCAGCTGAGCCTGCGAATCGCCCGGAGCTGCAGAGAGCGACCGCTCGCCTCCGCCGACGCCGCCGCCGCTGCCGCCGCCTCCGCCAGCGCCGCTACCGCCGCCGATGTCCTGCGTGCTGCTGCTCTCGCGCTGGGCAATCCGACGCTCGATTTTCTCGTAGTGCAATCGTTTCTCCTCGGCTTCGGCTTTCAGCTGCTGAATTTCTTGTTCGCGACGTTTGCGTTCGGTGTAGACAGTTTCCTCGGTCTTTTTTAGCTTTTGCTGCGCCTCCTCTTTGTCTGAGGTGAAATAGGAGAAATGAGGGGTGGAACGAGGCTTTTAATGCAAAGTTTAGTACGGAATGTTGGATGCCTGATTGAATGCACGCATGTCGTGAGGTTGTTATGCGTAATGGGGTGATTTTATGCAAGCATGGAGTGAGGTGGACTGAGTGCACGGTCATGTGGAGTGGGGTGGTTGTTGATAGTGAGCTGAGTGTACGTTCATACGAGCGTATGGAGTGGGGTTGATGCTGATATCGAGCTCAGTCTACCAGTCTGTGGAGTAGGATGGTTGTTGATAGTGGGCTGAGTGTACGTACATATGGAGTGGGATTGGTGCTGATATCGGGCCAGTCTACCAGCCTGTGGAGTGGGGTGGTTGTTGAGAGTGGGCTGAGTGTACGTACATATGGAGTGGGATTGGTGCTGATATCGGGCTCAGTCTACCAGTCTGTGGAGTGGGGTGGTTGTTGATAGTGGGCTGAGTGTACGCACATATGGAGTGGCATTGGTGCTGATATCGGGCTCAGTCTACCAACCTGTGGAGTGAGGTGGTTGTTGATAGTGGGCTGCTGAGTGTACGTACAAATGGAGTGGGGTTGGTGTAGATAGCGGGATGAGCCTACCAGCTTGATAGTGGGCTGAGTTTATGAGATTATATGGACAGATGTCGATGTGGCGAATAAGTTTTAAGAGCTAATTGGAGCGACTAATGCGTCACTAATAGGATGAACTGGGCTGTAAATGACTCTTTTAATACACTTTTGCTTCGGCTTTGAGCGCATTTGCCTTAGCAGCCAGAAAATATCCTTATTAATCTAACATTTCCTGCCCAAATAACCGTAAAGGTTTCACAAATACAGAGTTAAAAACGCTTTTACGCACGGAAGCTTGTAAAACTTCAAAGGCCAGATTTTTCGTTGATTTCTAAATGGAAATGGAGCAGATATTGCAGCTAATTTTTACGATGCTAGTGCGAGAGCACGATTTGATACAGGGTCTATAATTAACTTTGGGATTTTACTGGACAAGGAGAAGGGATTCAGAAAAAGTCAATTACATTTGAAGTTTTGAATCAGCGCAGCAGAACTCATATTCTCTGGTGCAGTTGTAGGTTTTTACTTCAGGGAAAGAGAAGATCAATGTACTAGAAGTAAGAAAAAAGCAAAAAATGAATACGGCAAAATAGACAAAAAACAGTAAAATAGTCTCAAATAAATATTTTATCCCCCGCCCACATTACACATTATCAATTTAACACATCCTCATCCAGATCAGTCACATCCTCATCCAGATCAGTCACATCCTCATCCAGATCAGTCACATCCTCATCCAAGATTAGCTACATCCTCATCCAGATCAATCACATCCTCATCCAGATCATTCACATCCTCATCCAGATCAGTCACATCCTCATCCAGATCAGTCACATCCTCATCCAGATCAGTCACATCCTCATCCAGATCAGTCACATCCTCATCCAGATCAGTCACATCCTCATCCAGATCAGTCACATCCTCATTCAGATCAGTCACTTCCTCATTCAGATCAGTCACATCCTCATCCAGATCAGTCACATCCTCATCCAAGATTAGCTACATCCTCATCCAGATCAATCACATCCTCATCCAGATCAGTCACATCCTCATCCAGATCAGTCACATCCTCATCCAGATCAGTCACATCCTCATCCAGATCAGTCACATCCTCATCCAGATCAGTCACATCCTCATCCAGATCAGTCACATCCTCATCCAGATCAGTCACATCCTCATCCAGATCAGTCACATCCTCATCTAAATCAGTCACATCCTCATCCAAAACTCACTTCTCTTGGCTTCCTCTTCCCTCTGACGCAGTTCGGCGATTTCAGCCCGACAATCGCGGATCTCCTTCTCCATAGAGTCGAGCGAATTCCCGAAGCTCAAATGATCCTCGTGGAGTCGTGCCTTGATCTGCTCGTAGGTCCGCTTGATGTGCTCAGCCTCCTTCAGCTTCATGCTGGTTTTGTCCATCTTGTTCTCCAGATCGCGGAGCTTCTGAGCCTCAGGCGATGCAGCCGGATCATCAGGGTCGGCAACGGAGTTTGAAGACGCTTCTGCAGAATCTTTTTTCAAAGCCTGATTGGCAGCTTGCAACTCTTGAAGGCGTTTCTGCTTGCCGGAGGTCACGTGCTTCAATGCGTTTAGCTTCTTCTTGGTGTCGCACACCTTGGCAATGATTTTTAATGAGTAATATTGATCGATGATATGTGAATAAGTCAAAAAGTTTGTCAAGTCAAAAAGTTATTCATCAAAATACCCACTCTACCACAGGACCTCATAAATCAACCGTTAGACGAAACATCACAAAACAACGACCAACAAGTAACTTGCCGAAGGAAATGAACCCAACTGCTATCAAGCTCATACAGCGACCTATATAAGCCGTTATAAAGTCTGCAAAATTTTATAAACTCTTTTTGTCTTTCGATGTTTTCGACACGAACTGAGTAAATCATCACCTTATAGTCCATCGCCTGAATAGCATCTCGACCCGTTTTATTTGCCATTGCCGCTCGCTCCACGGGTCTCTCCTGAAACGCTTGTCCAATCACGTGATCATCTGCTGACAGCCTGTCGCGCAGCTGCCTGCGCAAGTCTTTGTTCTCTTTGCGCAGCTGAGTTATACGCTCGCGATTCTTTTTCTGAGTGTAATAACTGTTCTCATAATAGGCCTTTCTGTCGCCTTCTAGCAAGTTAATCTTGCTTCGAAGCTCCTCCACCTTCTCGGATAAAGATCGCTCCGTCATCGTTTTCCACAAAGCTGAAAGTTAAAAAATACGCTCGTATAGGTAAAATCAATATTTTTGGTAATGAATAAAATTAAGGATGTGCTTTTCGGAATTGCCTACTATGAGTAATTGAAGTCGAGGCTTTAAAAATCCATCCAAATGACTAAAACTTAAAGTATTATTGGTAAAATCTCGAAAATTAGCTTAAAAAGTTTACTACCTACAAAAAAACTAAAAATTGCTTGAGCTTAGAAAAAGGTTAGCAAGGAATAATAATGGGGTGAATTATTAGTGACAAACAATAAATAGTAGCAAACGAGCGGAATTCCTCCTCCGGAGGAAGTTGAGGGGATCAAACTCCCATCTCCTGATCTCCCATCGCCTCATCTCCCACCTCCCACCTCCCATCGCCTCATCTCCCACCTCCCATCGCCTCATCTCCCACCTCCCATCGCCTCATCTCTCATCGCCATATCTCCCATCGTGTTATCTCCCATCGCCTCATCTCCCACCTCCCATCGCCTTATCTCCCACCTCCCATCGCCTCATCTCTCATCGCCTCATCTCCCACATCCCATCGCCTCATCTCACATCGCCATATCTCCCATCGTCTCATCTCCCATCGCCTCATCTACCATCTACCACCAGCTATCTTCAATCGCCTGAATTCCATTCATTAAATTCTAACTATGCGAAGAGAACTCCGTGAACTTTGAATCAGGTGAACTCAGAATAGTCCATTTGAGGACAGTGAAATAGACCCAGGCCAGCTCTATTCGAAAGCACATTCCTCCGCCAAGGCAGAGGTGCAAATTTAAAATTAAAAAGTTAGTCAACAGCCTCCTCTTCGCCCCAATTAGTGTACACTTGGTTTTAATAAATTAAATCAGAACCCTGCTCAGTCGACCGCCAGTCAGAATGTGCAAAGCACTGATTGGCAGCCTCTCTCTCCTTTGCAGTTTAGCCGACACTGTACGTTCATTAAAAAGAAATGAACAGGGAAAACTTTCTCCGCCTTCAGCATCCACAGTTTCCAGAGTTTCAAAAAGAAAATCACATCCCTGAAATCATCCTTTCAAGCTCTTTCCAGCAATATAAGTTTCAACCACCAATCTTGCAAAATAAAAGCACAATTCACGATTAAAATTTTAATGCTTTCCTGCCTAAAAAAGTCAGCCATCTCAGTGAGTACATTCTTCTCCGCCTACACTAAGAGGCCCGCCAATTTTATCAATTGAATTTTTAACCCAGACAACTCTGCCCTGCCCATTGTACGCACTTCAATATGGAACAAATCAGACTCCTCAATAGTAGCCGACTTAATCGCGGCACTCTCTCTCCGCCAATGCAGTAAGGCTGTTAGAATGTGAGCACGGCCTCCTCTCCGCAAAAAATTTTAAACCGACAGCCGACCCCCCACTGGAGAGAAAATACACTAAACAGATAGGCCCAAATTATGGCGCAACCCATCTAACTGACTACATTCTTCTCCGCCTACAGTGAGAGGCCCGCAAATTTTATCAATTGAATTTTAACCCAGCCAATTAATATAACGCACTTCAATATGGAACAAATCAGACGCCTCCGCTGAAGAGAAAATACACTAAATAGATAGGCACAATTCATGATGCAACCATTTGATTTTTCGCCAAGGGAAGGGACATGGTGGGTACTTAATACTACTGACACTTTCTTCTGCTTTTTTGAGGATCTTAGAAATTAAAATTTCACAATTAAAATAGCCTATAGCCTTCATCCCATATAAGTTTCAACGCTGAGTTGCCAGTATTCTAGGAGGAGATGTCGAACTGACACACAGACAGACACACAGACACACAGAACACAGACAGACAAACAACACGTGAAAATTAGTATATGTGACTAGCCATTTAGCCCCCCGCTGGGGAGCTCGAAGCAAACCCCACAAGCCAATTTAACAACAGCTGGCAATGGGCAATCAGCCTTCAGCATTTTGATAACCACCCTGCAAGTAGGATTTATCAATCCGAAACAACCCCATCTGCTAGTGAAGGTGAGCTGTCAACTTTCAGCGTTTCAAAAGTCCCAGTTCAGCTAATGATCAATCAGCCTTTAAAATTTCAACAATCCTACTTCGCAAGTGAGCAATCAGTCTTCAGTATTTTAAAAATCCCCTTCAAAATGTAAGCAGTCATTCAGCCCCCTCACTGGGGAGCTTTTAGAGAGTCTTTGTTTCGCTAAAAAGTCATGGGCATGAGTTTTGTTTGTATTTTTTAATCTTTAGTAGCAATTATGAGCTTATAAGCAAATTTTAATAGTTTAGAATGCAATAATTGTAAATAATTTGATATATATTTAGAACCAGACAAACATTTCCGCATCCTTCAGAAATTTGCGATTTACCGTAACTGTCGGCTACGGACATGCTTCTTAGCTAGCTTTCATTTAAATTTATCCAATTCAAGTTCCCTGAGTCTCACGTAATTCTAGCATCGATTTCTATGCTAGCTTGGTTCATAGCTTAGTTGGCTCAGCACAGCACCTCAGCACAGCCTTCAGCATGCTAGTAGCCCCCTTCAGCAAATGAGCAATCAGCCTTCAGCATTTTAGTAATCCCCCTGCACAAAATTTGTCTCTAACATGTCTTCAACATTTTAGTAATACCCCCTGCCAGTGAGCAATCAGTCTTCAGCAATTTAATGTTCCCCTCTGCAAGTACGACTTGGCAATCAGCATTTTAATAATCCCCTCTGCTAGTGAGGGCGAGCTGTCAACTTTCAGCGCGTTAAAAGTCGTATTTCAAAAAATGAGCGATCATCATTCCGATTTTTATAATCCCCTTGCAAATGAGCAATCAGCCTTCAACATGCTAAAAATTCCCCCTGCAATTGAGCAAGCAGCCATTAGCACGTTAAAAATCCCCTCTGCATTGAGGATGTAGCCTCCAGCACTTTAACAATTCACACTGCAAGCAAGAAATCAGCATACAGCATGCTTACAGTCATCCGTCAGCAAGTAAACAACTCTCGCATCGATTTGCGACCTTCTCAATATAAGCATACAGCATACAGCAACCACCTTTAGTTAAAGAACACTAATACTTGACAAAAATGCTTAGCTTGTGAGACTTGAGATTTTTAATAAAGCAATTTGTAAAGAGCATGAAATAATTATTCGTTTTGTGTGGGCAAGACGAATTTTATTACCATTTCTTAAACTCTGCAAGTGAGCAATCAGCCCTCAGCATGGTAAAAATCCCCCTTTAGCGAATGAGCAATCAGCCTTAAGTGTTTTAAAAATCCTTCTCCGCAAGTTAGCACTCTACCTTCAGCATTCTAAAAATTCCTCTCTGCAAGGGAGGATTTAGCCTTTAGCATTAAAAAATCCCTCTTTGCAGGTAAGCAATCAGCCTTCAGTGTGTTACCAATCCCACTTTAGCAAAAAAGCAATCAATTGTAAGCATGTTAACAACCTTCAGCAAATAAGCAATAAGCAATATAATAGAGCTGGCTTTAGGATAAAAATCATTACTTAGCCTTCGACGCATAACCCCACTTTTTAATGAGATAATAACAACGCAATATGTACATGTCATCTAAATTTATTGGTAAATTTTACGGCAGCTGTTTGCTAATTGAAATCCAGACAATTAATCGTTATGTACTTTCCGATACATATCGGCAAGTAATAAATTGAAGAGTAAAGGAAATAAAAAATACGAAAATAAAGTTATAGTTGCTCCATTTGAGGGTAATTTTGCTTTAAATTTTGAATTAGTCGAAAGAGATAAAAGTTATAATGCCATTATCATTAATAGCAATTTTTTATGCAGCCTTGACGCTGACTCGAACTGGGGACCTACTGCCTAGCCTAAACCTAGCCCTAGTGCCTAGCATCGCGGCTATTCCGCCTACTGACTGGAAGGCACAAAAATCAGCTATATGAATCTAAAAGAATTCAATTGGAGCCGTCAATAGACACAGAATAAGCGATATGTACAGTTTTCCACAAATTGGCTATGCACACTTGATTTAGCTTTAATTAAGAATTTTTTCAGCTCTAGGCAGCAGTAAGTAAAATAGATGTGCAGAAGCTGGGATACTTGAGCATTTTTCATCTATGCCCTCTCCGCCAAGCTCATTCATTCGGGGTTGAAGCAGTGTACTCTAGCCAGAGAAAATCAAACAGCAGCTATGATGCAATGCTTATTGAAATTCATTTTTACGTAGCTAGACTTTTGACCTTTGTTTTCAAAGCATTAATTAGATATGAAAAACTCGTTTTTCGAATATTTAATCCCTTTAAAATTGAAGCAGATAAAAGAAATTTTAGTGACACTGATTCCAGGAAATTTGGCATCTTTTGCAAAAAACGCGATCAAAATTGATTAAAGATTGCAATCTCTAGAGCGTTACATACAAACAAACTTTAAGATTTTAGTATAGTTGGATGGATAGAAGAGAAGATTAGTTTTCTGAGCACATATCCTTTAGGTTTATAATTAGGTTTATATAAAAATTTTGACAATGCTTTACTTTAGTTTGTCCTTAATCATACATATTATTTTTGGTTAGATTAAATGATTGCATTTGTTATTCTTAATTAAATAATTATTTGTAAATTAATAATTACAGAATGAACGAATGTAAAACAGTTATGCCAGAAAAAGATAGTTCATATAACTTTAATTGGATGTTAGAGGCTTTGAATTTTAATAAAAATGCAAAAATGATAGTCTAAAATAGGTTTATAAAGCATGCAAATAAGTGAAATTACATCTATCTATTGCAGATTTTTGGCCACAAAAGGTTTAGGAAAAGGTTGCAGGTAAAAATATGAATATAAAAAATCATATTTTCTAATGGATATAGAGGATATGCTTATATACAATCAATATATACTGTATTATAATAGAGTGGGAAGCGAATTTTCTCGCATACCGAAAAATATGTTCAAAATACATAGTTAAATACAAGGCTAAATACTTGCACCATAGCAATGCTCTCGTAAAGTAACAGAAAGACATAGTCTTTATGCAAAGGAAAAAAATTGTAGTTAAAAACATTTGTGTACAACATCTTACCTACTATTGTTTTCTGAAATCCAAAATTTAAAATATTTTTGTTAAGAAAAAAACTTCTAAACCGGAAAAAATATTTTCGTGCACTAATTGAGCTAGCAGAGCTATCATAATGATGCATCTAATCATCATGACTTTTAAAAAAGCATAATAGTCCTCTAGCTTTTGACTAAAAATTATTTTTTTCCAATCCTAATACTGTTGCTGACGGCATAATTATCCTAATCTACGAAGGCTACCGAAGGTTGTACATACAGATTCGAATGATTCTAAAAACCAGTTGCGGCATGCATTGGTGTCATATTTTTTCTTCAATGCAAGGATATATTGATAAAAATTATATGCAATTCGTTTATTTAAAATCCACACCCGCTTATTTTTCCAAGCCGAACTTCGTGGTCAAAAGGGTGATTTACTTTCGTAGTTCGTCAAACAAAAAAATTGAGATGGTATAAGCTCTGGTTTTATCACTGCATTATTTATTTATAAATTTAAGCGCATATCCTCAGCTTAAGTATTTTTGTGTATGTGCTGTACGTACCAAGGACCACTAAAAGTCACTTTTGTTAGAAGGACGCAACACTCAAAAAAATTGAAGGCCGAAAAATAAACTGTTGTAATTTTAATGGTTAAAGTTTTAACCATAGACAAAAGTAAAAAAAATCTATCTTGTTAGTGTAAAATCGGCCTTCAAATATTTGGAGTGTCGCGTCCTTCTACATTAGAAGTCCTTGGTACATGTATGTACATGAAGCGCATATGACATACATGTATAATGCTGAGGAGAAAACAATTGAAAATTTATTGAGGAGGAAACAATAAAAAGCTGGATTCCTACTTCCGATCCCAAGGGGAACATGATGAAATGTACAGCTCTTGTGGTACATGACGGATCTTTGTTATCATTTTGTTCTGAGTCAATTTTTGCTTAAATCTTAAATAATTTTATTTTGATTATTTACCCACATTAACAATCAACGCAATAATCTTATATGTTTGTTACTGGAAAAAGCAAGTAAAAAAATTTAGTTATGCATGGTCAGCAATTTTTAAGATGCTGACTTTAAAATCAAGCAGACGTACATGTGCACAATCACTTCGAGAATTGCATTTACGTCAATGGATTTTGTTTATGATAGTCCCTTGATAGTCCAGATATGCATTTCAGAAGTCTTCTGTATTACTTCAAGTTTACGTTAATCCAGGACCTAATCAAATGTCCGTTAGTTCATGACCGTAAATAACATCCGTTTATTAAATTATCCGGTAAACTATTGAATAAAAAATAACGTACAGTGTATTATATATTTAATTTTACATGCAGCTCATGAATAAGCTGGTTTTAAAACTAAGGAAGACATACCCGTGTTGAGTCACACGCACTAAAATTCCGGCACTAAAACCTATGACCGACTACTTACCCATCAGTCAGCGCTTTCTGACAATTTCCCGCGTAAAAACGTTACTAATGATGACAATTCAGCAGAGTCACCCTTAGCGCAAATTACGAGCTAAAAACCTTAAGCTATAAATAAACTTGCGTACGAGCGTACGTAGCGAAATGCTAAGCAAAATTCTGATGAATCGTAATTGGACGTGACGCGTTTATTTATAACACCAAATTTTGACCATGGAATTCCTCGCAGACTTGCACAGGCTGCCACTATATATACAGGACAAGGCTAGCCTTCTTAGTGCCGTGATTTAACTGGAATAAGCTGAAACTTTACGAGCGACCATTCAAAAGAAAATGCTGCTCGTTCTAATCTGTCTCATTTATTTGACTGTCAGCGTGGAACCAGCTCCGGGATCTGGTCGAATGTTCCACACGATCAGCGCCGAATCCGCACGCAGTCTTTGTCCTCGAGAGTTCGACCAGCTGTCGCTGGGCAGAACCGCCAGCTCGCCTGAGACGGAGTTCCTTGTCGAGACTCGGTCGCTAAGCAATCAAACCCAAGAGCTCGAGCTCGACCAGCTGCTCACCGAACTCCAACGACTCATCCGAGTCTACAAGCTGAGCTTCAACGTGTCGGAGACGAACAGCCGCCTGCCAAGGTCGCTAGTTGAAGAGCCCGACGCCAGGCCAAGGCGCTGCCAGCCGACTTTTGAGCTCGATGCTGGCGGACTGATGCGACCAAGGGTGCCGACATTTCTGCTCGGCGTCTCTTGTCCGAGCGCTTGCACGAAAGTTCGGCGCGGAGTAACAATCTACAGGATGTTGTGCGGCTTGGCGGAAACTGTCTACTACAGCTCGCCTGTAAGCGTTGTGGTGGACTGCGCACCAAATACCGATGCTACTTCATGGTGGCTATGAGATTGTTGTACTTGCTTGTGTATTCTAGGTTTACTTGTATGTCTATCTTTACTCAAACAATAGCAATAGCATAACAATTGCTTTGTAACGCTCTATTGTACAGCGCAACAATTGAAAAAGCATTTTTTTTCAAAGCACAAACTTTTGCTTGCTATCTGGTGATAAGAAAACTTGATTTTTTTATTTGTTTGAATGCGAAAATATGTTGATAAGTATTTTTTTAAGTGCTTTGACCTTCCTTTGTAAAAAATAAACCTGCTTTTCTTGACTTAGGAATGACTTTAGTAGAAAAATAGTTGAAATAATTTGAGCTTACGTTGAACATTTGACTAGTACTTCACGGATTGTACAGTGCCACAACTTGCTTCCATAATGTTGAACTTTGATTAGGTCGCACGTCTGCCCGCTTCTAGTGTTCTTCCGGCAAATTCAGCCCAAAAAATCTTCAATTAATTCAGTAAAAATTTGTTTAAAATTTGCCAGATAGTTTTTGTGCACGCGAATTGCAGAATCCACTTCGAGATTGCATCATTGTGTGACATTTTGACGCCATGGATGATTTGGGTTGGAGCCAGTTAACATGCCCAAGAAAACGGTACCAAACTGCAGCGGTTGGGTTTGACCATGATGTAGTTCCTAGTTTTTTTACATCAGTTGAATGAAAAACTGTTGCAAAACTTACTTCTACGTAATGGAGGGCCCACCCACGCAATTAAGAGCGCACAATGAATTAACTTAATTAATTAAGTTAATTCAATTATTAATTATGATTTCATACGTAATAATTTTTGTCAAAAGCATCTATCTATCTATCTATCTATCTATCTATCTATCTATCTATCTATCTATCTATCTATCTATCTATCTATCTATCTATCTATCTATCTATCTATCTATCTATCTATCTATCTATCTATCTATCTATCTATCTATCTATCTATCTATCTATCTATCTATCTATCTATCTATCTATCTATCTATCTATCTATCTATCTATCTATCTATCTATCTATCTATCTATCTATCTATCTATCTATCTATCTATCTATCTATCTATCTATCTATCTATCTATCTATCTATCTATCTATCTATCTATCTATCTATCTATCTATCTATCTATCTATCTATCTATCTATCTATCTATCTATCTATCTATCTATCTATCTATCTATCTATCTATCTATCTATCTATCTATCTATCTATCTATCTATCTATCTATCTATCTATCTATCTATCTATCTATCTATCTATCTATCTATCTATCTATCTATCTATCTATCTATCTATCTATCTATCTATCTATCTATCTATCTATCTATCTATCTATCTATCTATCTATCTATCTATCTATCTATCTATCTATCTATCTATCTATCTATCTATCTATCTATCTATCTATCTATCTATCTATCTATCTATCTATCTATCTATCTATCTATCTATCTATCTATCTATCTATCTATCTATCTATCTATCTATCTATCTATCTATCTATCTATCTATCTATCTATCTATCTATCTATCTATCTATCTATCTATCTATCTATCTATCTATCTATCTATCTATCTATCTATCTATCTATCTATCTATCTATCTATCTATCTATCTATCTATCTATCTATCTATCTATCTATCTATCTATCTATCTATCTATCTATCTATCTATCTATCTATCTATCTATCTATCTATCTATCTATCTATCTATCTATCTATCTATCTATCTATCTATCTATCTATCTATCTATCTATCTATCTATCTATCTATCTATCTATCTATCTATCTATCTATCTATCTATCTATCTATCTATCTATCTATCTATCTATCTATCTATCTATCTATCTATCTATCTATCTATCTATCTATCTATCTATCTATCTATCTATCTATCTATCTATCTATCTATCTATCTATCTATCTATCTATCTATCTATCTATCTATCTATCTATCTATCTATCTATCTATCTATCTATCTATCTATCTATCTATCTATCTATCTATCTATCTATCTATCTATCTATCTATCTATCTATCTATCTATCTATCTATCTATCTATCTATCTATCTATCTATCTATCTATCTATCTATCTATCTATCTATCTATCTATCTATCTAGTATCCTAATTTTTGTATCACACAAGCGAGCTATTTATTCAAGGCAAATCTCATTCAACTGGTTAGAACTACCGAACTTGCAGACTGGCATCACAAAATTCTAAGAATAGCCACTGCACTTCTCTGCGAACGGAGTTGAAACGTGGTGAAATTTGTGCTGACTCGAAGTGTCCTGCCGGAATAACCATAGGCGATCTTAATTTGTCACGTCTGAAATATGACGCTTACCCGCGGGATTTTGCATGCTACTAGGTTGCTCTAACAGCCTCATCTAGGTATAAATTAGCGGGAAAAGTCTTGAGAAGATATGGTTCTACTAAGCACTGCTGAATGAAACAAAGAAAAAGTGAATTATCAGTGAGTCAAAATGCTTAAATATTTAGTTTTCTGGTGCCTAGTGTTTCTAAGCTATTCGATACTGACGCCTGCAACAGCTCGAACATTTGTCCAAGTGTCCAGCCAGTGTGCCCAAGAACTATGCAAGCTAACTAAACGACCCCACGGTGCATTTCTAATTGAGTTAGAAACGCCAGCAGAAAATTCGTCCATTTTAGAAGCTTATCAACTGTTTGATAAGTTGCAGGAGTCTGTTGTGAAGCATCGTATTGACTTCAATCAGAATGAAACTAACAAGCAGCTGTACTACCTGAGGAAAAGGAAGCTTCTGAAAGCATCAAATGGGCAGAGAAGACGCTGCAGACCAATCTACGGTATAATTGGTGTTGCTCCATTCAGCATGTCAGTTCCAAGTCACCTGCTCAATGTCACCTGCTCCACAGACTGTGTTCCTCTGATGCGCTCGGTTCCTGTCTACAAAATGATTTGTCACAATCAAGTACAACAGCTGGATAAAACTGCCTGCGTTAGTCAATGGGGCGTGGTGTACAAGGCCGAGTCCATGAGAGTGGGCGTTGATTGCGTACCTAAAGAACGAGTGACTGAGTTTTTCGGAGTCGATTAACACTATATAGTTCCGTTTTTAACCAATAAAAATTTACTGTAGTGCAGCATAATTCTGCTTAAATTTGTTTTTTTACAAAAAATGTTTTACCCAGTTTTTGAAATGACAGCTTCGCTTGAATGAGGACAATTTTTAAAGAACTTCTGATATTTATAGTTTGCTTGAAATGAAGTCTAATGACGATTCTTCAAAAAACAATATTTATAATTTTAACTGATTATTTTTTGTTAAAATATTGTGATCGCTGATTTTTAATGCACAATTATTTTTGCTTGAGATTATCATGTAAAAAGTAGCCTGACTCTGATAGTGAAATTCTTACAACAATTTTCGTCTTAAATCTTTATTTATTAAAAAAGTCCAACGCTCTGTTTGTTAAAATCTGCATTCTTATTCAATTAAAACAAATATATATCTTCGCATCGTGCTTAATTCTGTAGCAACGGTAGCAAAAAATAATTGAGATAAGTTGACATACAGACCGTTGAAGTATTTTTAAAATAATTTTTCACAAAAAACTTTTTTGTATGATATTAACAGCATATACACTGCTTCTCATGTAAATAAGAAAGTAAAATGACTAACAAGTTTTAACAATCATTTTCAGTTATAACATTAGTCTAGATAAATTTAAATTCTAATGAAATAATATAATGAAAGCAAGGTACTAACTTTTTGTAAACAAATGCCACTCTAATGTAACCATTTAAATCGATAAATATAGCCTAATTGATAAGAGAAATTTTAAAACGTGAATTCTCTCAATACGCCCCCACACAATACGCGATTCCGTGGCTCGTTTGTTTAGAGAATTTTTAGAACCCATCGTGTTCGAAAATAGATTTCTAAAAGGTGGCGGTACCAATGCACTACAGACTATAGGTGGTAGCTATTTTAGAAACGTCTGGATTAGTCAGTCTGTTAAAAGCCGGAAGCCAATTCGAACAAATCGGAGCGTAAAACACGTGGGTTGGAACCAATTATAAACTATAAATAAAAAGTTGGTTGGCTAAATTTGGATTTTGAGAAACCCTGTAGGAATTTAAACTACTTAAAAACATGATCTTCGCAAAATTTTCAACGATATAGCCAAGGACTACTATAAAGTAGAATAAATACGCAAGACTTTCAAGCTCCCAGCTAAATGTTGTTGCATTTCGTTGACAGACTCGACTGGATGATTTCGGGGATAACTGAGCAAAAACAAAAATAAATAACGAGATGCTAATAATTAAACTTTTTTGATGAACAGATGAATATTACTACTAGTAGTATAAAATGTCTTGCAGTCAGATTTATTATCTGCTACTATATACCTATGGTATACTTCACGCTTGGTTCTAAAATATTTTTGGTTAAGATCCTATCCTAAAAGAACTTTCAAAAGTCGCATGATTGAAGACCCATCTGGGAAAGCTGCAAAGCCTTCTCGGCTTAAATAGACCATCTGCCTCTCCATCTTTCTGTCTTGACCGGCGCAGTCTGTAACCAGCGGCTAACAGGCGGAATTTAATCGATTTTCTATTTCCAAAGCGCTCCAGTCCGCCCAGACCAGCTAGGATGATCCCTCGGGTGGAAAAGAAGAAAAAAGAAGTTGCCACTTTCCTTGAGCTCTCGAGGTTGGTTGCCAAATTTGAGTAATGCTTTAGCCACTTCGAGCTGCCTGACTTATAGAAAGAAAATATAGAACTAAAAACGTGGAAACTTAAACAAAAATTACGAGAAAACAAATTGAAAAATCGTACTTTTGTTTATTTAATTAAGCAAACAAAAGAAAAAAATTGACCAAAAAATGGTGTAAGATTTCGCGCAGCCTAGAGGATATTGCACGCACGATTTCCCCACGTACTCTGCCGGTTGAACAAATCAGCTAAAAGACTAAAAGGACTAATTAAGTATCGGCTTCAAAGCTCAAATCCTTGCCTCCGTATATCCTTTCCTTTTGACTTTATATGACGCACATGGACTTCGAGTCAGATCGAATGACCAACTCTGCTATAGTAGTAGTTCTACAAAAATCAATGAGTTAATTAAAAAAAACCGCACTGGAAGGGAACCGCTGCAAGACTCGTAAAAATTTACACACGCTCGTTGATATCGGTTCGATTTTTATCGCTGAATTTCACAGAAAAAACGTAGAAAAAATTCTACAGGTTGATACTTAAAGTATAAAGTAAATTTTGTTACTACGAGTTTTAACTGTGTAAACAAGCCAAGTTGACACAAAACTTGAAAGGAAAAAAACAGGTTTAACTGCTTTTTCTACTAGACTTAGTTAATTCTAATCGGCTTTTGTGGGCTCGGGTCAAAGACGAGAGAATTGGCTGGTTGAGTAGCCTGGAACTGCAGCTCAAAGATAAACAACCTGAGGAAACAGTAGCAAAACCTTCATCCTTTGCATGAAGCAGTTATCTGCATCCCACCTTTATTTCAACAGTTTTTAATCCTAAGCAACCAAAAGAAGATTTGTAGAGCTCTGATGACAAAAAGCAATATAATTGTTCCCACCTATATAAGAGGCTGATTAAACTTCCCAATTAAGGGATTAAAAAAACATTTTCCCAGTTATCCAGCTTGCGCCACCTGAGACAACAGAAAGTCTTTGCATTGAAGAAGGATTAAATCGAGAATGCTAGTGACAAGCAGATTGTCAAAGCGGCAGCGAAGCGGAGAAAAGCATGGGAAATAGTAAAAACGGAAGCAGCCAGCTGGAACAAAAGACTCCCAATGATTGGGTAATAAAAGCCACTGCACTGAGTAGCTAACGAAAAAGCAGCAACAGCTAACCCAGCTCAGGCGCTTATCCATCCCCGTGCACTCACACTTTCTCTCTTTCTCCGCCAAGCCAAGTGGGAATGATGAAAGTTGAGTAAGTGTCGGCGCTCTTCCCCTTCCCCTACCACCCCCCTAGAAGCAGAGTCTCAGCCAATGAGCGCAACGCAATGTAGAAAAATAGAATTGAGAGATCGGGATGAGGCGGTAAAATACGGGGATATTTTACTGCACTGGGATGCTGCAAGATTGGCCTGGGGTTTGATGTTGTTTCAGGCCATGTAGGAGGGGTGGGGCGCGGCTAGGCAGCTGCTGGGCCTGCAAAAATCTCTTAAATACCCCGAGTGTGCGGGCATCCCCACTCACGCCCACATGCAGCACCCAGGATTGACTTCTGCAGTCTTGCAGCTTGATTTTTAGCACCGATGGACGCCACGGAGCGAGATGTTGCGGCGTGTCACCAGCGTCCAGACGACGACACGTCGGAATTTGCCGAATGGATGATCCGCCTATTCGGCGCTCTGATCATTGCTGGCGGAGTGCCCTGCAACTTGGCAGCCGCCTACATCCAGGGCACCGAGAAATCGAACAGAGCTACCACCCGGTTTCTGATGGTCTGCCTAGCCCTATCGGATAGTGGAGTTCTTCTTCTAGCGGTGGTTCGCTACTGGATTCGGGAGACATTCGACCTCGATCTGCGCGATTTGCATCCGTTTATCTGTCGGTTCCATCAGCCGGTGGTTGCCACGGTCAGCGACGTGGCGGTGTACACCCTGTGCGCTATCGGAGTTGAGCGCTTCATTGTGGTCGCCTTCCCGTACAGAGTGCAACAGATTTTAACAAAATTGAACTTCAGCATCGCATTCGGTGCCATGGTGCTGGCTCTGTTGGTCAAGAACATGCCGCTGTCGTTGTTTCTTCACACCAGCAAATGCTACCGGATGTTAAATTCCAGCCTCCTTGCTAGGAACGATACCAACCTTGGAGATTTACAAATCAACATTGACTACGAACTGGTTGACAAATGCGACTACAATCAGAACTTTGCCAAGTTTTTCATCAACCTTGACATGGTCACTTATCTGATTTTGCCCTATACTATCCTGCTATTCTGCAATATTTACATTTACACCGCGATGCGCCGTCAGAGTGCAGCAATGCGCCGACACGCGCGAGCGAATCTCTCCGCCCCGAACCATCGAGTGGTTGAAGACATCGGCCAGCCTGATGAGACCGAGAGTCCCAATCCGAAGCGTCAGTTTGCGGTCTCGGGCAGTAACAATGTTTCTGCCTCTACCGGCGGCAAGAAACGCGAGGCAGGCCGACGCAAGCCGGAGAGCATCATGAAGATTCTGGCGGCGCTCACCGTGATCCACATCATCACCACCCTGCCAGCATCCATCGGTCAGAAGTTGAAAGTCTACGGCGACAAAAATGCCATTAGCGGGGTGACTAACAATGCCCTGAAGACGCTGATGTTTGCAAATAATGCCACCAACTTTCTGGCTTATTTTATCTCGTCTACAGCGTTTAGACGTCGGGTGATGACGGCTTGCCGGTTTTCCAGGTCAAATGGCGAGGTCAAAGTCAACGGCGAAAGTACTCGGGGCGGTCATCAAACCCGTCGAAACGAGCAGCAAGAGCAGCAGCAGCTGGTGGAGCACCAAGAGGCGCTGATGCACCCGGACGTGGCTGGTTCTGCCGAGCTGCTCCCAATGCTTCAAATTTCAACAGACCTTGTTGATGACATCGTCATTACCGACAGTCGCAAGGAAGTCGTCACGGCGTTGATCTCCGCTGAGGTGCCCGCCATTGATGACGACTAAGGAGCATCGAATGTGACCTCTAGGCGGATAATAAGTATTGAATAGGCTATATTTATGAGGAGTAACTTACAAAGCGACCGCTGCGCAGAACATGCACCTTGTAATCATTATAAAGTTGTTGTTTAATTACAAGGGCCGTCCGAATGGAATGGAGGTCCACAATTTGTGATAGCGACGATTTCCGAAGCGTTCTCTAAAGTCAGCAAAAGTTGTCTGCGCATTCACAGCCCTGTCAGTGATTGAGCTTTCTGTGTCGCGTATTAATTCCATTATAGCGAAGCTGATAACATTATTTTCTGTGCGTCTGTATGGATTAGTTAATTCGTCAAGCTAGTTTAATTACTGACTGACAAGAGTAATCAGCAATGTTAGCTAGTCTAATTATTGATGCTTGTTAGTAGTCTTTTTGTATTTTCTGTGTTGAATAAATGTGTGTTTGAGTCGTGCAGTTCGTTTTTGTCATCCAGTAACCCATACTGTCTCCAATGGTATTTTTTTCTATCCACTTTCGATGTAGCTATTTTGAACAGATTTTGTCGCTTTGGTTTTCTTTGATGCAAATTTCTTTGTTTATCAGAATAAAAGTGGCGCATAATTATGATTATTCACTTACTAAATGTTCGTGCGTGATTCATTGATTGTCAAAAAATGTTTATTCCGATCCAAAATTTTCTCTTCCATATTTATTTCGTTAAAAAATCGTTAAGTTTCAGAGAATCATGCTAGTGTTCCAGGTTACTGATGACGCCATCAAATTTTGAGACTACATACTCCTTCTGCGATCTTAAAATTTGAAATTTTCGCAGAAAAAGATAATTTAATTAAAGCAATAAGATCTTTATAACCTTATCAAAATCGGACTGATGACTCAAATTGATTTAGTCTAGTTGACGGACATAAAAAACTGACTAGCTATCTACTTCAAACTGATGTCTAATTCAATAATAAATTCATCTTTACTAGTAGAGATTCTATCTGCAAAGCGTGACAATATATTTCTTATAAATTAGAGTGATCTAAGCTCTCTGCCTGCTCGCCTGAATTTTTTAGCTATCAAGTTCATGTCTCTCGGGAGCACTTTTGCTCATCATTCTTGTCGATATTGTCTATACTGTATTAGTAATAGACAAACTTGCTTTCTAACCAAAAAATCCTACCTGCTAGGAAGTTTGAGCGACATTATAAAGGAAAGCAAACAAAGATTGAAAGCCTATCTTTCTGCAGTTAAAATTTGACCTCAACACGGTTTTGTAAGTATTAGTGCATAGTTTTGCAAAGCATTGTCAGCGATTTCTCTGCGGGATTGGGGGCTTGGTTAATAGCTAGTCTATATACTAATTTTCGTCCCCCCCCAAGCCGAAAAAACCATTTCCCCCCCTCTCTCTCTCCTAATGTCTACGCTCGGGGTCGCTTGAATATTGGAATGAAAGAGGAAAACAATAATAGACTGTATCCGCCAGGCAATGTTTCGGTTGAGCAAGCAGAGACGCACAGACTCCAGCCACTGCCTGGGCTTAAAATAACAAATAGAAAAACAGACCGAAACAATGCAATTGGCCGCCTATATTCGTCTAAAAGCGAAAAAAACACAGCAGCAGAGGTAGACTCGTGGTTTGTCAGCTGGTATTGCGTAGGTTAAATTGTTGATCTTTTTCAGCTGTAAGAATAACAGCAATGCTTTGAAGCTTTTCCCGAGAGAAACAATTTCTGCCCGAAAAAGGGAAACTCGCAGTGGTAAAAATATCATAAAATACAGTCATACTGCTAATTTATTGCTGCTCAAGGATTCTTAGGGTTTACTTAGGACTCTATATGGTGCTAGAACTCACTTGCATCTCAAAATCAGCATCTACCAGCTTGACAACTATAAGGAGATCTAAGGGACAAGTAACAAGGGTTATCAAGATTAAATATGAGATTTATTCCTTTTTGTTCTAATTAGGCAAGAACAAAATTAAGACATGATGCTTGATTAATACGATCGCGTATACCGGATCCCACGCAGTTTGATCGACAATATTGAAACGAATTTTGCAATAAAAGTGCATCTTGGCATGTCAAAGAAGATCCATTTGCCTCATAACGCGTCTCATAGAAGCAGAACACTGGACAGGCAGACTAGACTAGCTACTGAGCAATGCAACGGAAAAAAACCCAGCGGATAAATATGCAGATGAAGCGAGTTCGCGTCCAGTTACCAACGCGATGCAATTGCAGACTATTTTTATTCGTTATAGCTTTTAAGATATCAAATTTATTCGCCCTAGAAATTCTTTAACTTAAGTCTCAGACTAGGCCCATAAAATAAGGGCGGACTTTCAGATCAAATTTCTGTCTGGACAGGAGGCAGCTGAATTTTTGACTCGAAGTTTTTTAGAGAAACTTTTAGCTGCAATGTTTCGGCTAATCATGCTGAACATATCAAAAAGTATATACAATATTTTTGATTAGCTGCAAAATTTACTGCGGTTCTTATGCGATTTTCATGTTTCAAGGTAAATTGAATGGTGCTGTTATTTGTGTGAAGGTGTATTAGCGTACATGCTACAGCCGCTGTTATGTAACTATTGCGTCACACGTGTACATTCGGCAGCCGCTATTATGTTACTATTGGGAGTGGTGCCCAATAGTAACATAATAGGTGCCCAATAGAGGCCGTGGCCTCCGTGATAGCCGCCGCCGTGATGGTACATTGCACATCCGTCGTTACATAACTATTGCGTCATAAGTGTACATTCGACAGCCGCCGTTACATAACTATTGCGTCACAGGTGTGCATTCGACAGCCGCCGTTACATAACTGTTGCGTCATAGGTGTACACTCGCCAGCTGCTGTTATCGAAACTGTACATCACAGGTGTACATTTGGCGAAAAAATATTGATTCTGTACATTATCAGCTCATGGAGTTAACAAAACCGTATTTTCCAACTTTACTTAAAAATAAAAAGTAGGTAAGTGATATCAAAGATCAGTGGGTAAAACTCTAGCCAATTAAGAACGAAATTTGATGAAAGAAATTACCTACCCGTACATTTGAGGCCAATCAGAAATAATTAGAGGAAAAAAGCTAGAACAAATTTTTAAAGGACAGCAAATGCAGAACTCATTAAAGGCCAATTATAATCTAGACATAGAGATTAAACCTACGAAACGTTGGATTAGAAAAATTTTAAGAGGACAAATTTTGCACCTAATCCGCTCTTCAGAGTCGTTTGAATCAATTTAAGAATTCAGAAAAGGTCCGATCTGCAAAAGAACACCCGACTTAGAGGGAAAATCTGTCTAGGGGAGTTCTCCCATAGTCCAGTCGCCGTGACACATGATACACAATAAATTTAGAGACACCGAATCTCGCATAGAAAGAAAGTCAGGACTCAGAGGCATGACAGCCCTGAATAACTGAACAAGACCAAATCCCCCCTAATTCCAGAACCCCCGCCCCTCCTCAGATTAGCTGACCAGTCTATTATATAGGTTTGCTCATTTGTGATTCCCTCCTAGCTCACCCAGGGGATTTGAGTCTTTCGGCGTCGGCTCTATCGTAATCCGCAGACACCTCCCCAACTCCATCATATCCCAGCCTGCTTTTTTCTCCCGTCTTCTTTTATATTCAGTTTTTTCTTCCTAAAAGCAGATGGCGCCAAGGAGAAAAAATGCTGATCTACTGCAGTAGCTGCCTCACTTCCCGCAACTGTAGAAGCAAAAATTGCGCGAATGAAAACAAACAAACTCGTAAATTCAATTTTGGCAAGAAAATTCATTTAAAATCATATTTAGAAGGTAGAAAAAAATACAAAAATAATTAAATTATTGCACTGTATATTTCGGTCAGAAAAATATGAGCTAAAATCAAAGTTGACGGACGCACCCATAATGAACAATCATTGTTATTTTGATGAGTATAAAAAAAAACAATTTATTAGAGATCAAAGCATACTAATATATACATGGATAAAAAATTGTCAATAAAAAATAAAAATACACAAAATAATAACAGCCAAACACCAGACATAAATTTTGCCTAGCAACCAAACAGAAAAGCAATAGCGCTATCAAAGACGCAACAAGCAAGCAGAGTAAAAATTGGAATCTTGCAATCTGAGGATCCCGGAAGCTTAATCTGAGGATCTGGGTAAGCTGGAAGCTTATATGAGGATTCGGGAAGCTCAATCTGAGAATCCTGGAAGCTCAATCTGAGGATTCTGGAAGCCCAATCTGAGGATCTCGGAAGCCCAATCTGAGGATCTCGGAAGCTTAATCTGAGGATCTCGGAAGCTCAATCTGAGGATCTCGGAAGCTTAATCTGAGGATCTCGGAAGCTCAATCTGAGGATCCCGGAAGCTCAATCTGAGGATATCGGAAGCTCAATCTGAGGATCTCGGAAGCTCAATCTGAGGATCTCGGAAGCTCAATCTGAGGATCTCGGAAGCTCAAACTGAGGATCCTTGAGTTTGAAAGCTCAATCAGAAGATCAAATTATCGATTGAAAGGATAGCTAATCAGATCCCAAACTCCTCCACAATAGCCATCAGCCACTCATAAACCAACGCCTTGTTAGCAACCTGACTGCACGTGAAAGTCCAATGCAGAAAATTCAACCCATTTCTAGCCGTCCGCTCTCCTAGAAGCAGCAGAGCCGGCTCCGGCAAACTGGCCTGCATCAAACGCAAACAATCGTCGGATTCTTCGACATCAACCGACGCAGCCGATGCCGAGATTGCCGCCGTCTGAGGCCACAGACAATTGCGCAAGGCTGTTAAATATCCCAGACAGGCGTCGGGACCTGTCCAAGAGGCCAGCAGGTCCCGGCACCATCGCTCGGCGGTGCTGTGCCCCCCGGCTCGCATGGCGAACAGGTGAAGCAGTCGGCGAGGCGCGCTTGACGTGGCGGACAGGTCGAAAATTGCGTCGGCCAGGTGGAACACGGCGTCGGCGAGTGGCTCGGGAGGCGACTGTTGCTGCTGCTGTCTGTGGAGAGGGGGGTTTCAGCGGGTTTTTAAGGATGAGTGATTTAAGGGGTGTGTGTTTTAAGGGGCGGGTGATTTGAGGGGCGGGTGTTTGAGGGTTGGTGTTTTAAGGGGTGACGGTTTAAAGGGGCGGGTGATTTGAGGGGTGGGTGTTTTATAGGGGAGTATTTTAAGGGGTGAGTGTTTTGAGGGGTGAGTGTTTTGAGGGGTGGGTGTTTTGAGGGGTGAGTGTTTGAGGGGTGGGTGATTTTGGGGTGGGTGATCTGAGGGGTGTGTATTCTGAGAGGTGGGTGATTTGAGGGGTTGATGCTCTGAGGGGTGGGTGATGTTAGGGGTGGGTGATTTGAGGGGTGGGTGATGTTAGGGGTGGGTGATTTGAGGGGTGGGTGATCTGGGAGTTGGGTGATGTTAGGGGTGGGTGACTTGAGGGGTGGGTGATCTGAGGGGTGGGTGATCTGAGGGGTGGGTGATCAGAGGATTGGGTGATTTTAGGAGTGGTTGATTTTACGGGTAAGTGATTTCAAGGGTGAGTGTTTTTAGGTGCAGTTTTTAAATGTATAGAATGCCTAACACTTCCTATGCAGCCATAAAATTGATTTTCTCTCAATTTAGATTTAACAGTGACAAGAGGAAATGAAAAAATCTGTGTTTTCCTTAAGATGAAAAATGGAAACAAGCAAGTTGACAAATAATCATAGATTAATAGGGTAATCTGATTAAATTTCAGGTCTGGATATAACCAAGTAATACCAATGCGTGGCAGGATACATTTATCTATTTCTTTTGGCTAAGAAACACTATAAGGATTTATCCCAAAAAACACTAAATACACAGAAAGAGCATAAAGTAGCTTCAAAATGAAGGTAAAAATATTCCATAAACTAGCTTTATAATATTAATATAACAATTAAAACAGCTACTATTTAACTATCAAGAGAATCACCCTCAGAACAATGAGAATCATGAGAATCGCCCCCAGAACTATGAGAATCATGAGAATCGCCCTCAGAACTATGAGAATCATGAGAATCGCCCTCAGAACTATGAGAATCATGAGAATCGCCCTCAGAACTATGAGAATCATGAAAATCGCCCTCAGAACTATGAGAATCATGAGAATCGCCCTCAGAACTATGAGAATCATGAGAATCGCCCTCAGAACTATGAGAATCATGAGAATCGCCCTCAGAACAATGAGAATCATGAGAATCGCCCTCAGAACTATGAGAATCATGAGAATCGCCCTCAGAACTATGAGAATCAAGAGAATCGCCCTCAGAACTATGAGAATCATGAGAATCGCCCTCAGAACTATGAGAATCATGAGAATCGCCCTCAGAACTATGAGAATCATGAGAATCGCCCTCAGAACTATGAGAATCATGAGAATCGCCCTCAGAACTATGAAAATCATGAGAATCGCCCTCAGAACTATGAGAATCATGAGAATCGCCCTGAGAAGGATGAGAATCATGAGAATCGCCCTGAGAACGATGAGTATCATGAGATTCGCCATCAGAACCATAAAAATGATAAGAATCGCCCTGAGAAGAATGAGTATCATAAGAATCGCCCTCAGAACTATGAGAATGATGAGAATCACCCTGAGACGGATGAGAATCATGAGAATCGCCCTGAGAAGGATGAGAATCATGAGAAATCGCTTGAGAACTATAAGATTCATGAGAATCGCCCTTAGAACTATGAGAATCATGAGAATCGCCCTTAGAACTATGAGAATCATGAGAATCGCCCTCAGAACTATCAGAATCATGAGAATCGCCCTCAGAACTATGAGAATCATGAGAATCGCCCTCAGAACTATAAGATTCATGAGAATCGCTTGAAAACTATGACAACCATGAGAATCGCCCTCAGAACTATGAGAATCAAGAGATTCGCCCTCAGAACCATGAGAATCATGAGATTTGGCCTCAGAACAATGAGAATCATGAGCATCGCCTTAATAACGATGAGAACCATGAGAATCGCCCCGAGAAGAATGAGAATCATGACCATCGCCCTGATACCGATGAGAATCATGAGATTCGCCCTCAGAACTATGAGAATGATGAGAATCACCCCGAGACGGATGAGAATCATGAGAATCGCCCTGAGAAGGATGAGAATCATGAGAATCGCCCTGAGAACGATGAGTATCATGAGATTCGCCATCAGAACCATAAAAATGATAAGAATCGCCCTGAGAAGAATGAGTATCATAAGAATCGCCCTCAGAACTATGAGAATGATGAGAATCGCCCTGAGAAGGATGAGAATCATGAGAAATCGCTTGAGAACTATAAGATTCATGAGAATCGCCCTTAGAACTATGAGAATCATGAGAATCGCCCTTAGAACTATGAGAATCATGAGAATCGCCCTCAGAACTATCAGAATCATGAGAATCGCCCTCAGAACTATGAGAATCATGAGAATCGCCCTCAGAACTATAAGATTCATGAGAATCGCTTGAGAACTATGACAACCATGAGAATCGCCCTCAGAACTATTAGAATCACGAGAATCGCCCTGAGAAGGATGAGCATCATGAAATTCGCCCTGAGAAGGATGAGCATCATGAAATTCGCCCTGAGAAGGATGAGCATCATGAAATTCGCCCTGAGAAGGATGAGCATCATGAAATTCGCCCTGAGAAGGATGAGCATCATGAAATTCGCCCTGAGAAGGATGAGCATCATGAAATTCGCCCTGAGAAGGATGAGCATCATGAAATTCGCCCTGAGAAGGATGAGCATCATGAAATTCGCCCTGAGAAGGATGAGCATCATGAAATTCGCCCTGAGAAGGATGAGAATCATGAGAATCGCCCTGAGAACGATGAGAATCATGAGAAATCGCTTGAGAACTATAAGATTCATGAGAATCGCCCTTAGAACTATGAGAATCATGAGAATCGCCCTTAGAACTATGAGAATCATGAGAATCGCCCTTAGAACTATGAGAATCATGAGAATCGCCCTCAGAACTATCAGAATCATGAGAATCGCCCTCAGAACTATGAGAATCATGAGAATCGCCCTCAGAACTATAAGATTCATGAGAATCGCTTGAGAACTATGACAACCATGAGAATCGCCCTCAGAACTATTAGAATCACGAGAATCGCCCTGAGAAGGATGAGCATCATGAAATTCGCCCTGAGAAGGATGAGCATCATGAAATTCGCCCTGAGAAGGATGAGCATCATGAAATTCGCCCTGAGAAGGATGAGCATCATGAAATTCGCCCCGAGAAGGATGAGCATCATGAAATTCGCCCTGAGAAGGATAAGCATCATGAGAATCGCCCTGAGAAGGATGAGCATCATGAAATTCGCCCTGAGAAGGATGAGAATCATGAGAATCGCCCTGAGAAGGATGAGAATCATGAGAATCGCCCTGAGAACGATGAGTATCATGAGATTCGCCATCAGAACCATAAAAATGATAAGAATCGCCCTGAGAAGAATGAGTATCATAAGAATCGCCCTCAGAACTATGAGAATGATGAGAATCACCCTGAGACGGATGAGAATCATGAGAATCGCCCTGAGAAGGATGAGAATCATAAGAAATCGCTTGAGAACTATGAGAATCATGAGAATCGCCCTGAGAAGGATGAGAATCATGAGAATCGCCCTGAGAACGATGAGTATCATGAGATTCGCCATCAGAACCATAAAAATGATAAGAATCGCCCTGAGAAGAATGAGTATCATAAGAATCGCCCTCAGAACTATGAGAATGATGAGAATCACCCTGAGACGGATGAGAATCATGAGAATCGCCCTGAGAAGGATGAGAATCATGAGAAATCGCTTGAGAACTATAAGATTCATGAGAATCGCCCTTAGAACTATGAGAATCATGAGAATCGCCCTTAGAACTATGAGAATCATGAGAATCGCCCACAGAACTATCAGAATCATGAGAATCGCCCTCAGAACTATGAGAATCATGAGAATCGCCCTCAGAACTATAAGATTCATGAGAATCGCTTGAGAACTATGACAACCATGAGAATCGCCCTCAGAACTATTAGAATCACGAGAATCGCCCTGAGAAGGATGAGCATCATGAAATTCGCCCTGAGAAGGATGAGCATCATGAAATTCGCCCTGAGAAGGATGAGCATCATGAAATTCGCCCTGAGAAGGATGAGCATCATGAAATTCGCCCTGAGAAGGATGAGCATCATGAAATTCGCCCTGAGAAGGATGAGCATCATGAAATTCGCCCTGAGAAGGATGAGCATCATGAAATTCGCCCTGAGAAGGATGAGCATCATGAAATTCGCCCTGAGAAGGATGAGAATCATGAGAATCGCCCTGAGAAGGATGAGAATCATGAGAATCGCCCTGAGAACGATGAGTATCATGAGATTCGCCATCAGAACCATAAAAATGATAAGAATCGCCCTGAGAAGAATGAGTATCATAAGAATCGCCCTCAGAACTATGAGAATGATGAGAATCACCCTGAGACGGATGAGAATCATGAGAATCGCCCTGAGAAGGATGAGAATCATGAGAAATCGCTTGAGAACTATAAGATTCATGAGAATCGCCCTTAGAACTATGAGAATCATGAGAATCGCCCTGAGAAGGATGAGAATCATGAGAATCGCCCTGAGAACGATGAGTATCATGAGATTCGCCATCAGAACCATAAAAATGATAAGAATCGCCCTGAGAAGAATGAGTATCATAAGAATCGCCCTCAGAACTATGAGAATGATGAGAATCACCCTGAGACGGATGAGAATCATGAGAATCGCCCTGAGAAGGATGAGAATCATGAGAAATCGCTTGAGAACTATAAGATTCATGAGAATCGCCCTTAGAACTATGAGAATCATGAGAATCGCCCTTAGAACTATGAGAATCATGAGAATCGCCCACAGAACTATCAGAATCATGAGAATCGCCCTCAGAACTATGAGAATCATGAGAATCGCCCTCAGAACTATAAGATTCATGAGAATCGCTTGAGAACTATGACAACCATGAGAATCGCCCTCAGAACTATTAGAATCACGAGAATCGCCCTGAGAAGGATGAGCATCATGAAATTCGCCCTGAGAAGGATGAGCATCATGAAATTCGCCCTGAGAAGGATGAGCATCATGAAATTCGCCCTGAGAAGGATGAGCATCATGAAATTCGCCCTGAGAAGGATGAGCATCATGAAATTCGCCCTAAGAAGGATGAGCATCATGAAATTCGCCCTGAGAAGGATGAGCATCATGAAATTCGCCCTGAGAAGGATGAGCATCATGAAATTCGCCCTGAGAGGATGAGCATCATGAAATTCGCCCTGAGAAGGATGAGCATCATGAAATTCGCCCTGAGAACGATGAGTATCATGAGATTCGCCATCAGAACCATAAAAATGATAAGAATCGCCCTGAGAAGAATGAGTATCATAAGAATCGCCCTCAGAACTATGAGAATGATGAGAATCACCCTGAGACGGATGAGAATCATGAGAATCGCCCTGAGAAGGATGAGAATCATGAGAAATCGCTTGAGAACTATAAGATTCATGAGAATCGCCCTTAGAACTATGAGAATCATGAGAATCGCCCTTAGAACTATGAGAATCATGAGAATCGCCCTCAGAACTATCAGAATCATGAGAATCGCCCTCAGAACTATGAGAATCATGAGAATCGCCCTTAGAACTATAAGATTCATGAGAATCGCTTGAGAACTATGACAACCATGAGAATCGCCCTCAGAACTATTAGAATCACGAGAATCGCCCTGAGAAGGATGAGCATCATGAAATTCGCCCTGAGAAGGATGAGCATCATGAAATTCGCCCTGAGAAGGATGAGCATCATGAAATTCGCCCTGAGAAGGATGAGCATCATGAAATTCGCCCTGAGAAGGATGAGAATCATGAGAATCGCCCTGAGAAGGATGAGAATCATGAGAATCGCCCTGAGAACGATGAGTATCATGAGATTCGCCATCAGAACCATAAAAATGATAAGAATCGCCCTGAGAAGAATGAGTATCATAAGAATCGCCCTCAGAACTATGAGAATGATGAGAATCACCCTGAGACGGATGAGAATCATGAGAATCGCCCTGAGAAGGATGAGAATCATGAGAAATCGCTTGAGAACTATAAGATTCATGAGAATCGCCCTTAGAACTATGAGAATCATGAGAATCGCCCTGAGAAGGATGAGAATCATGAGAATCGCCCTGAGAACGATGAGTATCATGAGATTCGCCATCAGAACCATAAAAATGATAAGAATCGCCCTGAGAAGAATGAGTATCATAAGAATCGCCCTCAGAACTATGAGAATGATGAGAATCACCCTGAGACGGATGAGAATCATGAGAATCGCCCTGAGAAGGATGAGAATCATGAGAAATCGCTTGAGAACTATAAGATTCATGAGAATCGCCCTTAGAACTATGAGAATCATGAGAATCGCCCTTAGAACTATGAGAATCATGAGAATCGCCCACAGAACTATCAGAATCATGAGAATCGCCCTCAGAACTATGAGAATCATGAGAATCGCCCTCAGAACTATAAGATTCATGAGAATCGCTTGAGAACTATGACAACCATGAGAATCGCCCTCAGAACTATTAGAATCACGAGAATCGCCCTGAGAAGGATGAGCATCATGAAATTCGCCCTGAGAAGGATGAGCATCATGAAATTCGCCCTGAGAAGGATGAGCATCATGAAATTCGCCCTGAGAAGGATGAGCATCATGAAATTCGCCCTGAGAAGGATGAGCATCATGAAATTCGCCCTAAGAAGGATGAGCATCATGAAATTCGCCCTGAGAAGGATGAGCATCATGAAATTCGCCCTGAGAAGGATGAGCATCATGAAATTCGCCCTGAGAGGATGAGCATCATGAAATTCGCCCTGAGAAGGATGAGCATCATGAAATTCGCCCTGAGAACGATGAGTATCATGAGATTCGCCATCAGAACCATAAAAATGATAAGAATCGCCCTGAGAAGAATGAGTATCATAAGAATCGCCCTCAGAACTATGAGAATGATGAGAATCACCCTGAGACGGATGAGAATCATGAGAATCGCCCTGAGAAGGATGAGAATCATGAGAAATCGCTTGAGAACTATAAGATTCATGAGAATCGCCCTTAGAACTATGAGAATCATGAGAATCGCCCTTAGAACTATGAGAATCATGAGAATCGCCCTCAGAACTATCAGAATCATGAGAATCGCCCTCAGAACTATGAGAATCATGAGAATCGCCCTCAGAACTATAAGATTCATGAGAATCGCTTGAGAACTATGACAACCATGAGAATCGCCCTCAGAACTATTAGAATCACGAGAATCGCCCTGAGAAGGATGAGCATCATGAAATTCGCCCTGAGAAGGATGAGCATCATGAAATTCGCCCTGAGAAGGATGAGCATCATGAAATTCGCCCTGAGAAGGATGAGCATCATGAAATTCGCCCTGAGAAGGATGAGAATCATGAGAATCGCCCTGAGAAGGATGAGAATCATGAGAATCGCCCTGAGAACGATGAGTATCATGAGATTCGCCATCAGAACCATAAAAATGATAAGAATCGCCCTGAGAAGAATGAGTATCATAAGAATCGCCCTCAGAACTATGAGAATGATGAGAATCACCCTGAGACGGATGAGAATCATGAGAATCGCCCTGAGAAGGATGAGAATCATGAGAAATCGCTTGAGAACTATAAGATTCATGAGAATCGCCCTTAGAACTATGAGAATCATGAGAATCGCCCTGAGAAGGATGAGAATCATGAGAATCGCCCTGAGAACGATGAGTATCATGAGATTCGCCATCAGAACCATAAAAATGATAAGAATCGCCCTGAGAAGAATGAGTATCATAAGAATCGCCCTCAGAACTATGAGAATGATGAGAATCACCCTGAGACGGATGAGAATCATGAGAATCGCCCTGAGAAGGATGAGAATCATGAGAAATCGCTTGAGAACTATAAGATTCATGAGAATCGCCCTTAGAACTATGAGAATCATGAGAATCGCCCTTAGAACTATGAGAATCATGAGAATCGCCCTCAGAACTATCAGAATCATGAGAATCGCCCTCAGAACTATGAGAATCATGAGAATCGCCCTCAGAACTATAAGATTCATGAGAATCGCTTGAAAACTATGACAACCATGAGAATCGCCCTCAGAACTATTAGAATCACGAGAATCGCCCTGAGAAGGATGAGCATCATGAAATTCGCCCTGAGAAGGATGAGCATCATGAAATTCGCCCTGAGAAGGATGAGCATCATGAAATTCGCCCTGAGAAGGATGAGCATCATGAAATTCGCCCTGAGAAGGATGAGCATCATGAAATTCGCCCTGAGAAGGATGAGCATCATGAAATTCGCCCTGAGAAGGATGAGCATCATGAAATTCGCCCTGAGAAGGATGAGCATCATGAAATTCGCCCTGAGAAGGATGAGCATCATGAAATTCGCCCTGAGAAGGATGAGCATCATGAAATTCGCCCTGAGAAGGATGAGCATCATGAAATTCGCCCTGAGAACGATGAGTATCATGAGATTCGCCATCAGAACCATAAAAATGATAAGAATCGCCCTGAGAAGAATGAGTATCATAAGAATCGCCCTCAGAACTATGAGAATGATGAGAATCACCCTGAGACGGATGAGAATCATGAGAATCGCCCTGAGAAGGATGAGAATCATGAGAAATCGCTTGAGAACTATAAGATTCATGAGAATCGCCCTTAGAACTATGAGAATCATGAGAATCGCCCTTAGAACTATGAGAATCATGAGAATCGCCCTCAGAACTATGAGAATCATGAGAATCGCCCTCAGAACTATAAGATTCATGAGAATCGCTTGAGAACTATGACAACCATGAGAATCGCCCTCAGAACTATTAGAATCACGAGAATCGCCCTGAGAAGGATGAGCATCATGAAATTCGCCCTGAGAAGGATGAGCATCATGAAATTCGCCCTGAGAAGGATGAGCATCATGAAATTCGCCCTGAGAAGGATGAGCATCATGAAATTCGCCCCGAGAAGGATGAGCATCATGAAATTCGCCCTGAGAAGGATAAGCATCATGAGAATCGCCCTGAGAAGGATGAGCATCATGAAATTCGCCCTGAGAAGGATGAGCATCATGAGAATCGCCCTGAGAAGGATGAGCATCATGAGAGTCGCCCTGAGAAGGATGAGCATCATGAAATTCGCCCTGAGAAGGATGAGCATCATGAAATTCGCCCTGAGAAGGATGAGCATCATGAGAATCACCCTGAGAAGGATGAGACTTATGAGAATCATCCTGATAACTATGAGAACCATGAGAATCGCCCTGAGAACTATGAGAATCATGAGAATCACCTTCAGAACCCTACCTGCCAGACGAAGGCAGCTGCAGCGAAGCGCGCCTTCGAACACACAGCCGCCCGCCAGCCTCCACGCCTCCACCAGTCCAAGGCGTCAAACTTGGCATCGGCGGCAGCGGAGGAAGCGACGGCTGCTGCTGTGATTGTTGTTGCGATTGTCGACGTTGATTGGCTAGCTGGATTGTACATCCGCTATGTACATCAGCGACGAGCAGACGGTGCAGCGGCTCACAGACGCACGTCAACGGATGCGACAGGGCCGCGTTCAAATAGGATTCAACAGACTGCGGACTGAGACGTCGACTAGAAGAAACTCGCGACGTTGTCAGAGGACGAGCCAGCAAATCGACGGTCGAGGACGATAAAGGCGGCGGCATCGACGGCTGTTTTGTCGACGAGGCCAACAACAAGTTGCTGATTTCGAAGCTGAGTTTACGGACTGAATCGAAGGAAACGTTGACCAGCCACGTCTGCGTGGCACTGTCGCTTTTGACCTCTGCGGCGCCGTTTGCATCAGCTGAGTTGGGGCAGTAGACCTAAGGGGCACAATTGGCGCTTGTGTTACTGATTGTGTCTCTGGGGGAGTCACTGAATGTGTCTCTGGGAGAGTCACTGAATGTGTTTCTGAGGGAGTCACTGAATGTGTCTCTGAGTGAGTCGCTGAATGAGTCTCTGAGAGAGTCACTGAATGTGTCTCTGAGAGAGTCACTGAATGTGTCTCTGAGAGAGTCACTGAATGTGTCTCTGAGAGAGTCACTGAATGTGTCTCTAAGGGAGTCACTGAATGTGTCTCTGAGAGAGTCACTGGATGTGTCTCTGAGAGTCACTGAATGTGTCTCTGAGAGAGTCACTGAATGTGTCTCTAAGTGAGTCACTGAATGTGTCTCTGAGAGAGTCACTGAATGTGTCTCTGAGAGAGTCACTGAATGTGTCTCTGAGAGAGTCACTGAATGTGTCTCTGAGTGAGTCACTGAATTTGTCTCTGAGAGAGTCACTGAATGTGTCTCTGAGAGAGTCACTGAATGTGTCTCTGAGAGAGTCACTGAATGTGTCTCTAAGGGAGTCACTGAATGTGTCTCTGAGAGAGTCACTGAATGTGTCTCTGCGAGAGTCACTAAATATGTCTCTGAGGGAGTCACTGAATGTGTCTCTGAGAGAGTCACTGAATGTGTCTCTGAGAGAGTCACTGAATGCGTGTCTGTTTGAGTCACTGAATGTGTCTCTGAGAGAGTCACTGAATGTGTCTCTGAGAGAGTCACTGAATGTGTCTCTAAGTGAGTCACTGAATGTGTCTCTGAGAGAGTCACTGAATGTGTCTCTGAGAGAGTCACTGAATGTGTCTCTGAGAGAGTCACTGAATGTGTCTCTGAGAGAGTCACTGAATGTGTCTCTAAGGGAGTCACTGAATGTGTCTCTGAGAGAGTCACTGAATGTGTCTCTGAGTGAGTCACTCAATGTGTCTCTAAGTGAGTTACTGAATGAGTCTCTGCGAGAGTCACTGAATATGTCTCTGAGGGAGTCACTGAATGTGTCTCTGAGAGAGTCACTGAATGTGTCTGTGTTAGTCACTGAATGTGTGTCTGTTTGAGTCACTGAATGTGTCTCTGAGAGAGTCACTGAATGTGTCTCTGAGAGAGTCACTGAATGTGTCTCTAAGTGAGTCACTGAATGTGTCTCTGAGAGAGTCACTGAATGTGTCTCTGAGAGAGTCACTGAATGTGTCTCTGAGTGAGTCACTGAATTTGTCTCTGAGAGAGTCACTGAATGTGTCTCTGAGTGAGTCACTGAATGTGTCTCTGAGAGAGTCACTGAATGAGTCTCTGAGAGAGTCACTGAATGTGTTTCTGAGGGAGTCGCTAAATGTGTCGCCGATAAATTTGTCTCCAGGGTAATTACCAAACGTGTTGGTGTAACTCTAAACCTTCGCTAAAACTTATTGGAAGCGTAAAAAAGATGTTGAAAGAACAACCTGCAGTTGAACATTTTCGCCAACGTCAGCCAGATCTTTGCCCGACTTGGCAATCCGAACTCGCCACTGGCCCAGATGCTGAGTCCATGCAGCCGCCAGCTCAGCGTACGCAATAAGTCGGCCCCGTTCAAGCCGCAATTGCAGCAGCTCCGCTGCGAGACGATCGCCAAACTGGTCGCCGTTGGGAAACACAACTTCGGCGTCGGTGTCGTCCAACCATTCGTCGCCGTTGTGACGTCGGAAAGCGTCAAGTTGGACGCGTTTCCGTCGAATACGGGCGTCTAGTGTTGCCAGGGCGACGCTGCAAGGATCGTCTGGCGGCAGGGAGACAGTTGAAAATGTTGACGCGGGTGTTGTAGCTAATGACGCTGGTTTAGTTGCTAAGGAAGCGGATGTCGTTGCTAATGACGCTGGTTTAGTTGCTAAGGAAGCGGATGTCGTTGCTAATGACGCTGGTTTAGTTGCTAAGTACGCGGATGCCGTTGCTAATGACGCTGGTTTAGTTGCCAAGGACGCGGATACCGTTGCTAAGGACGCTGGTTTAGTTGCCAAGGACGCGGATACCGTTGCTAATGACGCTGGTTTAGTTGCCAAGGACGCGGATACCGTTGCCAAGGACGCGGAAACCGTTGCTAAGGACGCTGGTTTAGTTGCTAAGGACGCGGATGCCGTTGCTAATGACGCTGGTTTAGTTGCTAAGGACGCGGATGCCGTTGCTAATGACGCTGGTTTAGTTGCTAAGGACGCGGATGCCGTTGCTAATGACGCTGGTTTAGTTGCTAAGGATGCGGGTGCCGTTGCTAAGGACGCTGGTTTAGTTGCTAAGGGCGTTGTTGCCGTTGCTAAGGACGCATTTGTGGTCGCTAAGTATTTTGTTTTTGTCGTTACGGCCTCGGACTTGGAGGTTGACCCTTGGGAGGTAACTTTTGTTGACGAATCCGACTTTCCAACCTCCAGTGGAACCGCGTCTCCAGGCGCCAGCCCCCGCCTGCAGAAGGCCTCGAACTGCGGACTAATCACGAAGGCGCAATACCAGAACTGGTCGGCCCAATGCTCGACGTCTTTAGCAATGGCTTCGAATCCGTCAATATTGGATGAACGGCCAAGTAAAAATTCACGAGCGGAATTGAAATTCAACACGGCTGATTGACATGTCGGAGCAATATAAACCGACTGGTCGCTACCCATGTGCAGATATCGCTTGTACACCGTCCAAGCCACGTTGTACAGATTACACAGAGCATCTTCAGAGTCGTCGACTCTGGCATCGGTGACCTCGGCGACCAGCTGACCGAGCCGTCGAGTGGCCGCCCAGAAGTCGAGCAGGACAGCTTCGTCTGGCTGGCGTTGCGCAACAAATCGGCGAAATTCGTCGCGAAATGCCGCGTGCTCTAGGATTACCTGCGCGTTTGGAGTTAGGGTTCGGTCACTGAGTTAGCGGTTGAGTCACTAAGTGGTTGAGTCACTGAGTGGTTGAGTTACTGAGTGGTTGAGTCACTGAGTGATTGAGTCACTGAGTGATTGAGTCACTGAGTGATTGAGTCACTGAGTGATTGAGTCACTGAGTGATTGAGTCACTGAGTGGTTGAGTTACTGAGTGGTTGAGTCACTAAGTGGTTGAGTTACTGAGTGATTGAGTCACTGAGTGGTTGAGTCACTGAGTGGTTGAATTACTGAGTGGTTGAGTCACTGAGCGATTGAGTCACTTAGTCGTTGAGTCACTGAGTGTTTGGGTCACTGAGTGTTTGGGTCACTGAGTGGTTTGGTCACTGAGTGGTTGGGTCGCTGTGTTTGAGTCACTAAGTGGTTGAGTCACTGAGTGGTTGACTCACAGAGTGTTTGAGTCCCTAAATGGTTTGAGTCACTGAGTGGTGGAGTCACTGAGTGGTGGAGTCACTGAGTGGTGGAGTCACTGAGTGATTGAGTCACTGAGTGATTGAGTCACTGAGTGATTGAGTCACTGAGTGGTTGAGTTACTGAGTGGTTGAGTCACTAAGTGGTTGAGTTACTGAGTGATTGAGTCACTGAGTGGTTGAGTCACTGAGTGGTTGAATTACTGAGTGGTTGAGTCACTGAGCGATTGAGTCACTTAGTCGTTGAGTCACTGAGTGTTTGGGTCACTGAGTGTTTGGGTCACTGAGTGGTTTGGTCACTGAGTGGTTGGGTCGCTGTGTTTGAGTCACTAAGTGGTTGAGTCACTGAGTGGTTGACTCACAGAGTGTTTGAGTCCCTAAATGGTTTGAGTCACTGAGTGGTTGAGTCACTGAGTGGTGGAGTCACTGAGTGGTGGAGTCACTGAGTGGTGGAGTCACAAAGTGATTGAGTCACTACGTAGTTGAGTCACTGAGTGGTGAGTCACTAAGTGGTTGAGTCACTAGTGAACAGCTAAACCATAGAAATCACCTTCAAAGAGTACACTCTCAAAGCCGCCCGATCAGCTTCAGCTTCAGCTTCAGCATCAATCTCTGCATCAGCCGTTCCACCAGGCGCCGACATCAACGCCGCTAATCGCCTCTGACACAGGGCCTCGCACTGACCCAGCTGGTTCAAGTAGCGACGCAGATCCCTATTCATAAGTTGGCCAGCTTTGGACGAGTGCGGCGCACTCTGAACTTGCTGCTGCTGCTGCTGCTGTTGTCTCTGCAAAACTCGCAACGCACTGGCGTGCAAAATCTCAGCTCGAACGCTCGAACGCAACTGACGCAACGCATCGGGCGAATCGCACTGAACAATCTGCCTAGTGAAATCTTCGAAACTGCCCGCCGCAATGCGATCGTAGCGCTGCCGGAGACTTCGATCCGTCAGCAAAGTCGAAGCGAGTCTGGCGAGAACCGTCGGCGAAGTCACGGCGTCGAGCGCCGGTTCAAGGAGCCACCGAGCCAGTAGGTCGGTCAGCGCTAACCTAACTGGAAGGCATCGTCCAAGAGCGGCCGCTTCCGAATCCAAGCTGTCCAACAAACGTCCGGCTACTGCTCGAAGAAGTCGGCGCTCTCTATAATTGTCCGTTCCGTCGGTTAGAAGGAATTCGGGAGCGCGAAATTTTGCGTTGCCATGGCGACGCTGGTGCAGCAGTCGAGTTTGACGCAATCGACGAACATGCGCTTCGGCCAGCGGCAGCAGATGTCGATGACACAGGCCGTGCCAATCAACGCGAGACAAGCGTCCAGCAACGGACAGAAGGCAGCGCAGCAGAAGTCGGCGAATTCTGTCGGCAAGACGCGGCGGACACCAAATTGAACCGGCCAGTTGACGGTGGAAAGCCAGGTCCGCAAATTCGCCGAGAGCGGCAACTATTCGAGGATCTAGATTCGAAGATTTCTCTTCTGCGTTGTCATGGGATTCGAAATCTATGCTGGCTTTTGGTCGGTACCGAGCAGAAGAAGACAGTTGACAAACAGCATCAGCAGCGGCAGCAACTGACTTGACAGCTCGAATTAACAAAATCAACGAGCAGCAGAGTAGAAACAGAGCAACGGATAGAAGCATGCGATTGCGTAATAGGGTTGCTTGCTTAACCCTGCGGTGAGGCTGTTTCAAACGGCTGGAGAAAGAAAATTGAAATATTCGTTGCGACGGAAACATGAAAGAAACAGAAATGACAATAAGTACTAATATGCAATCATCAAGATCAAAACTCACTAAAAACTAGATTCAAATTCAACTGTAAAGACTAACTAAATAAAAAACTAAAAAATCTGAATGAGATTGCACTAAGCTGCATAAAATTTCCTGAAAAAACTGGCATTCTAAAACGACTTGTGTGATTGAAATTATTAGATGAGATATCATACTCCAATACTTGACACTGACAGATTGAATTAGATAGCATAGTTCTGTAATTCATACTGGAATCTCATATGAGTTCTCATACTCCTCTCCTTGACACTGATATCTCCCATCAGATCTCATACTCCTCTCCTTGACACTGAAATATCCTAGAGATCTCATACTCCTCTCCTTGCACTGACATCTCCCACGAGATCTCATACTCCACTCGTTAACACTGAAATCTCCTAGAGATCTCATACTCCTCTCCTTGACATTGAAATCTACCATGAGATCTCATACTCCTCTCCTTGACATTGAAATCTCCCATGAGATCTCATACTCCACTAGTTGACACTGAAATCTCTCAGGAGATCTCATACTCCACTCGTTGACACTGAAATCTCCCAGGAGATCTCATACTCCACTAGTTGACACTGAAATCTCTCAGGAGATCTCATACTCCACTTGTTGACACTGAAATCTCCCAGGAGATCTATCTCATACTCCTCTCCTTGACACTTGAAGAATCTCTTATGAGATCTTATACTTCTCTTTGACACGGAGATTTATTATGAGATATCATAATCCTCTTATTGAGACTGAAATCTCCTATCAGATATCATACTCCTATAAATATAAGTTAACGTTACTTATCTTGTAAATAATTAAAAGTTAATAAACAAACAATTATTTGTTAATAATCCGAAGCAATAATAACATGTCAGGTAATAATTTTACTTGCTCAAGAGAAGGTTCAAATATTTGAAATGACAAAAGTACTGTCTTTCAACACGAATTTAATTGATAGCGTACAATAATAAAGCAATCATAAGCAAAATCATGGGATTATATAATTCAAGACACTAAGCATAATCAAAGCATATTTATAAATAACTACATTAAAGCAAATAATAAATAATTAAGTATAAGCAGCAATAAGTATTGTTAATCGCAAAGATATCACACGAAACAATTTTTTCATCTTTAATTAATAGTTGACAGAACAAAGACCCATCAAAAACACAACATAGGTGCTACAGTAGAGTAACAGACTAGTAGAGTTCATATTTTATCTATAGGGCGAGTAAACATAAAAACATGATCATAATAAATCTAAGCTAATGAAAAACAATACTATCAAATTCTTATTATTATTGTATTTTTATATGAAATTTAATATGTTCAAGTCTAAATCACCCACGCAACTAAATGCTTCCCTTTTCACACACTTTTTGAGGATTAAAAATTATGTCTTTGCAATTAAAATCTAAATCCAATCTCTAGATTCAAAAACCCGATCCTAAGATTAAAAATGTATTCCCTATTTCTAGATATCCTATCCCTAGATTAAAAATCTAATCCCTAGATTAACAATCCAATCCCTAGATTAACAAATCCAAATCCCTAGATTAACAAATCCAATCCCTAGATTAACAAATCCAGTCCCTAGATTAACAAATCAAATCCCTAGATTAACAATCGAATCCCTAGATTAACAAATCCAATCCCTAGATTAACAAATCCAATCCCTAGATTAACAATCCAATCCCTAGATTAACAAATCAAATCCCTAGATTAACAAATCCAATCCCTAGATTAACAAATCCAATCCCTAGATTAACAAATCCAATCCCTAGATTAACAATCCAATCCCTAGATTAACAAATCCAATCCCTAGATTAACAAATCAAATCCCTAGATTAACAAATCCAATCCCTAGATTAACAAATCGAATCCCTAGATTAACAAATCCAATCCCTAGATTAACAATCCAATCCCTAGATTAACAAATCCAATCCCTAGATTAACAATCCAATCCCTAGATAAACAAATCCAATCCCTAGATTAACCAATCCAATCCCTAGATTAACCAATCCAATCCCTAGTTTAACAATCCAATCCCTAGATTAACAATCCAATCCCTAGATTAACAATCCAATCCCTAGATTAACAAATCCAATCCCTAGATTAACAATCAAATCCCTAGATAAACAAATCCAATCCCTAGATTAACAATCCAATCCCTAGATTAACAATCCAATCCCTAGATTAACAAATCCAATCCCTAGATTAACAATCCAATCCCTAGATTAACAAATCCAATCCCTAGATTAACAATCCAATCCCTAGATAAACAAATCCAATCCCTAGATTAACAATCCAATCCCTAGATTAACAATCCAATCCCTAGATTAACAAATCCAATCCCTAGATTAACAATCGAATCCCTAGATTAACAAATCCAATCCCTAGATTAACAATCCAATCCCTAGATAAACAAATCCAATCCCTAGATTAACAAATCCAATCCCTAGTTTAACAATCCAATCCCTAGATTAACAATCCAATCCCTAGATTAACAATCCAATCCCTAGATTAACAATCCAATCCCTAGATTAACAATCCAATCCCTAGTTTAACAATCGAATCCCTAGATTAACAATCCAATCCCTAGATTAACAATCCAATCCCTAGATTAACAATCCAATCCCTAGATTAACAATCCAATCCCTAGATTAACAATCCAATCCCTAGATTAACAAATCCAATCCCTAGATTAACAATCGAATCCCTAGATTAACAAATCCAATCCCTAGATTAACAATCCAATCCCTAGATTAACAAATCCAATCCGTAGATTAACAATCGAATCCCTAGATTAACAATCCAATCCCTAGATTAACAAATCCAATCCCTAGATTAACAAATCCAATCCCTAGATTAACAAATCCAATCCCTAGTTTAACAATCCAATCCCTAGATAAACAAATCCAATCCCTAGATTAACAATCCAATCTCTAGATTAACAATCCAATCCCTAGATTAACAATCCAATCCCTAGATTAACAAATCCAATCCCTAGATTAACAAATCCAATCCCTAGATTAACAAATCAAATCCCTAGATTAACAATCCAATCCCTAGATTAACAAATCCAATCCCTAGATTAACCAATCGAATCCCTAGATTAACAATCGAATCCCTAGATTAACAAATCCAATCCCTAGATTAACAATCCAATCCCTAGATTAACAAATCCAATCCCTAGATTAACAATCGAATCCCTAGATTAACAAATCCAATCCCTAGATTAACAAATCAAATCCCTAGATTAACAAATCCAATCCCTAGATTAACAAATCAAATCCCTAGATTAACAATCCAATCCCTAGATTAACAAATCAAATCCCTAGATTAACAAATCCAATCCCTAGATCAACAAATCAAATCCCTAGATTAACAAATCCAATCCCTAGATTAACAAATCCAATCCCAAGATTAACAAATCCAATCCCTAGATTAACAATCCAATTCCTAGATTAAGCCAATTTAGAATCCTTCACAAAAATACGCCCAAATCCCACAGCCGGGTTCAACCGTCGACCACCTGGACCAGATAGCGAGCGGCAACCAAGCTAGCAGCCTCGTGCCGAACAAACACGGGATCAACGCCCGGACAGGCGAGCTGCGCCGATCTCAGCGTCAAAGTCTGCAGGTCGTAAACGCCAGGCGAGGAGAAGGCGGCGCGGAGTTCAACAATCCGACTGGATCCGGCTGGCAGGGTGAGAGTTTTGCCGCTAAAACCAACCCAGGCGTAGCCGGAGCTTAGCTGGCGCTGTTGCTGGGGCGGTTGTTGCTGCTGCGGAGGCTGCGGCGGTGGCGGCTGCTGTTGCTGTTGCTGCTGCTGCTGCCTGTCAGCTGCCTGAGTCTCCCTGGCGTCAAGACGGACTAGCAGGTCGGTCTCGCAGTTGCTGTTGAGATGCACGCAGACTGGCAGTAGGCAGAGACGCTTGGAGGAAAAATTGTGCTTCACCTGCGCCGTTTTGAGTGATATTATTTATGGTTGGTGATAATCGTATCCCTAATGTCAGATCCTAGATCCTTAATATCCGATCCCAAATCCTGAGGTCCCCAATATTAGATCCCCAATATCGGATCCCAAATCTTAGATCCCGAATCTTAGATCACCAATATGAGATCCCGAGTGTTACATCCCCAATATAAGATCCCAAATCATAGATCCCCAATATCAGATCCCAAGTCTTAGTTCCCCAATATCAGATCCCGAATCTTAGATCCCTAATATAGATCCCGAGTCTTAGATCCCCAATATCAGATCCCAAATCATAGATCCCCAATATCAGATCCCAAATCTTAGATCCCTATTATTAGATCCCAAGTCTTAGATCCCCAATATCAGATCCCGAATCTTAGATCCCCATTATTAGATCCCCAATATCAGATCCCGAATCATAGATCCCTAGTATCAGATCCCGACTCTTAGATCCCCAAAATCAGATCCCAAATCCTTAATATCCAATCCGAAATCTGAGATCCCTAATATCACATCCCAGATCTCAAATATAAAATCTCAAACTTTATATCCCGATAATCCAATCCCACATATCAAATATCCAGATCCTGGATCGAAAATCCTATTAATCTTACATATTCCAGACAAATCCCAAAAGCAGAGGAAGCAAAATCCGTTAAAACCTCACCGTAGCTTCGTACTGCATAGCCATTCGAACCATTTTGCACTGCCTGACCAGCTGATCAACTCCAGGCGGCAACGTCATCCTCTGCGACATCAAAGTCATCGAAGATCCCAAACTGTTGCTAGGATCGTCGTTGCTAGGCAAAATAGTCGAGTTCGACGCCTGTTGAACAAATTTGACGGGTAATTGGAAGAAGCCTCGATCCCGACCTCCGCCGCTTGTTGTCGCTGCTGAAGAAGAAGAAGACGACGAAGAAGAAGCCAGCTGCCAAAACACCAGCAGAGACGCAGGCGCGTCGCTTTCAATTGACGCAGAAAGCATGTCGGCAACGGGGCTGCCGCTCTCCATCACGGCCGGCCGACGCGAGCTGCCGCCGGAGTCGAGAATTACCCGCGACAGCAGCAGCGGACGATCGTCCGAACCCGACGCGTCGTTCATTGAAGCGACAGTTGAAGAAACTTCGGCCAGGCCCAGACAGAGGCTGTAGGTTTCGCCGGGAAGGAGGCTGACAGCTACATCGCTGTTGCAGCCGTTGCCAATAGCAACAAGGCGAAATCGTCGGCTGAGGCAGCTCACCTGCGGATGCATGGATAGATAAACTCTGAATAACCATAGCAACCGTAAGATATAAAGCCCCCATAGCAACCGTAGATATGAAACCTCCATAGCAACCGTAGATATGAAACCTCCATAGCAACCGTAGATAATAAAAACCTCCATAGCAACCGTAGATAATAAAAACCTCCAAAGCAACCGTAGATAATAAAAACCCCCATAGCAACCGTAGATAATAAAAACCTCCATAGCAACCGTAGATAATAAAAACCCCCATAGCAACCGTAGATAATAAAAACCTCCATAGCAACCGTAGATAATAAAAACCCCCATAGCAACCGTAGATAATAAAAACCTCCATAGCAACCGTAGATAATAAAAACCTCCATAGCAACCGTAGATAATAAAAACCGCCATAGCAACCGTAGATAATAAAAACCTCCATAGCAACCGTAGATAATAAAAACCTCCATAGCAACCGTAGATAATAAAAACGCCCATAGCAACCGTAGATAATAAAAACCTCCATAGCAACCGTAGATAATAAAAACCCCCGTAGCAACCGTAGATAATAAAAACCTCCATAGCAACCGTAGATAATAAAAACCTCCATAGCAACCGTAGATAATAAAAACCTCCATAGCAACCGTAGATAATAAAAACCTCCATAGCAAGCGTAGATAAGAAACCCACCATAGCAACCGTAGATATGAAGCCCACCATAGCAACCGTAGATAAGAAACCCTTCATGGCAACCATAGCTATGAAACCCACCATAGTAACCGCAGATATGCAACCCACCATAGCAACCGTAGATATGAAAACCACATAGCAACCATAGATATGAAACCTCCATAGCAACCGTAGATATGAAACCCACCATAGCAACCGTAGATATGAAACCCTCCATAGCAACCGTAGATATGAAACCCTCCATAGCAATACATGCAGTATCCATAGCTGTACATATAGGGTTCGCAACCATTAAAATTGGAATAAAAAATATTCCATAAAAGGCAGCTAAAAGTACATTAAAAAGCCGCAAAACTAACCTGGGTAATGACAATCTCATTAGCACCTTGCGCCCCAGGCGTTCTGGCATTAGTCAAGGTCAGACTGAGCAGCTGACACGCGGGCAGGGCGTGACTGTGCGCGGCGTGCAAACAGCATTGGGCTGTTAGGCCGGGAAGAACTTCCAGCGTAGAGGAATGTCGAAGCACCCGATGACGCAACTGCTGCTGTTGTTGCTGGGCGGATGATGATGCTGAGCTACCCGGAGGCTCGGTGCTTTCGTAATAAAATAGCATAGCGATCTGTAGGGGTTAATGTTAAAAACAACATGAATTTGACGATATGTATCGTAATTAATGATTTTTTTAAAATGCCGATATGTATCGCATTAAAAAATTGAAAGAAACGGACGATATGTAGCGCAATAATTTTTTAACACTGTTGACCACAAAAAACAGAAATGGGAAAAAATAAACCCTGTTTTAGGTTGCACCAGCTGCCCGATAGTAGCGGAAATTAAAAGCAGCTAAATTTCGCGTAATTTTAGCCCAGTTTAGATTGAAAAGTATTATGGACAGGAAAGGCATAGCAAATTGTTGACTTGCATTGCGGAATTACTGGCACCTGAACTGGGCGCGTCAAGATGGGGCGTCCAATTACCAATAAGGACAGCCTAAATGAGCCTGGATTTTGTGTTTTCCGATTAGTAGTAAAAGTTCTGGGCGAAATTCGATCAGAGATTCAAAGCTAGGTCCTAGTATTAAAGGAAAAATACTAGGATCAGGAATGATTAGACAATTTTTTGCATAGATTCGCTTAAAAATATAAATATACAGGTGGGAGGTGGGTCGATAGATTGTTAGACACATAAATAGATAGATAGATAGATAGATAGATAGATAGATAGATAGATAGATAGATAGATAGATAGATGGATAGATAGATAGATAGATAGATAGATAGATAGATAGATAGATAGATAGATAGATAGATAGATAGATAGATAGATAGATAAATAGATAGATAGATAGATAGATAGATAGATAGATAGATAGATAGATAGATAGATAGATAGATAGATAGATAGATAGATAAATAGATAGATAGATAGATAGATAGATAGATAGATAGATAGATAGATAGATAGATAGATAGATAGATAGATAGATAGATAGATAGATAGATAGATAGATAGATAGATAGATAGATAGATAGATAGATAGATAGATAGATAGATGGATAGATAGATAGATAGATAGATAGATAGATAGATAGATAGATAGATAGATAGATAGATAGATAGATAGATAGATAGATAAATAGATAGATAGATAGATAGATAGATAGATAGATAGATAGATAGATAGATAGATAGATAGATAGATAGATAGATAGATAAATAGATAGATAGATAGATAGATAGATAGATAGATAGATAGATAGATAGATAGATAGATAGATAGATAGATAGATAGATAGATAGATAGATAGATAGATAGATAGATAGATAGATAGATACAACAGTCATATTTCCCTGACCAAAGCAAAACCCCACGACAAATCACCGCATGCAAGGCCAAAGACACATACACAAATGAAATAATAAACTAGGCCAGAAATTTGCAGTCATTTTTCCAATAAAAAAACTATTAGCAAAGAGAGAGCAGAACAAAAAAGCACAGAGGCAGAGGGTAACAGTAGCGAAAAAACTGGCAGCTTGGATAATAAGAGAGTTTAAAAAAATATTTATGAAGGGATCTGATAATAGGCAGTTCGCATCCTAGGGTTATTAATAACTGATAAAGCCCCATTTGGCAATCACAAAAACGAAATTAAATCATTTTCACCGATTGAACCGAATTCAAACAAACAAAATAACCGTGGCAGATTAACTAAGCACTGAGGAACAATAGAAGTGAAAAGTGAAAAATGCTAAAAATTCCAAATATGATATTTCATAATTGACAAAGATGATACGCATTTTAAGAAAATTATTTAAGGTAACTTAAATTCAACTATCTATACTTAAAGAATAATTTTTCAAACAGAGAAAAAGCCGTTTCTTAGAACTCGATAATTAAAACAAAAAAACATGGTTGATTTAGCGTCTAATTTATTAGTTTCTTAGACAATGTGATAAAATCCGACAAAGAAATCGCCGCTTTGATCTACGGCTTCTATTTGAGATCCCTTAAGTTCACATGAAATCCCCATTTTATCCCCCTAAGCTAAAAAGCTAAATCTGCAGGAGGGCTGCAGGCACTTTGACGCTTAAAGCGCCAACGTCCCACAACCAGCGACTGGGCATGACTGTCCATTGCGCTGACTCCTGAAGCGCGTTCAGTCACACTAAATACGGTATGCAGGCATAGACACACACACAGTCTGGCACCCAGTCACGCACTTACATAGGGTGTACAAGCGGCGGTTCCAGGAATGTACACTCTCTATGCCTTGGGGGTTGTCCTCAAGGGCGTGTAAATTGCACAACTGGCCCATAGCCCAACCAATGCGTGCACAAGGCCCCAAATTAATGTGACCCTGCAGCACACGAAACCGCGCTAGGGATATTAGCCAACCTTCAACGCGGAGTCGAACCTGGACCAGTGGCACACAAAGCAGACGCGCTAGACCGCTGAGCCACTCGCCCCCTCACCCCTAACCCATCCCATTTAGTGTGTTAGAAGCTACTTTGACTATTTAATTATTATTTTCCCAAATTTTGCGATCTCATACTCCTCTCCTTGACACTGATATCTCCTATGAGATCTCATACTTCTCTCCTTGACACTGAAATCTCCTATGAGATCTCATACTCCTCTCCCTTAAACTTAAAGAATCTCCTATGAGATCTTATACTTCTCTCTTTGACACTTAAAGAATCTCCCATGGAATCTTATACTCCTCTCCTTGACACTTAAAGAATCTCCTATAAGATCTCATACTCCTCTCCTTGACACTTAAAGAATCTCCTTTAAGATCTTATACTCCTCTCCCTGACACTTAAAGAATCTCCTATGAGATCTTATATTCCTCTCCTTGACACTTAAAGAATCTCCTATGAGATCTTATATTCCTCTCCTTGACACTTAAAAAATCTCGTATGAGGTCTCATACTTCTCTCCCTGACACTTAAAGAATCTCCTATGAGATATTATACTTCTCTCCTTGACACTTAAAGAATCTCCTATGAGATCTCATACTCCTCTCCTTGACACTTAAAGAATTTCCTATGAGATCTCATACTCCTCTCCCTAAAACTTAAAGAATCTCCTATGAGATCTCATACTCCTCTCCCTGACACTTAAAGAATCTCCTATGAGATCTTATATTCCTCTCCTTGACACTTAAAGAATCTCCTATGAGATCTTATATTCCTCTCCTTGACACTTAAAGAATCTCCTATGAGATCTTATTCTTCTCTCTTTGACACTTAAAGAATCTCCTATGAGATCTTATACTTCTCTCTTTGACACTGAGATCTATCATGTGTGTTTGAAGCTACTTTGACTATTTAATTATTATTTTTTCCAAAATTTCATCTCACCTGTTGCGTGCTCGGGTCCGCAGCCGCTCTCAACCAGCAGCTAACCGTGGCCGAATGGCCCGGCTGCAGTACTCCGGGCACCTGGCCAGGCACACTGATGGGCACGGCAACCACAGTGGGAACTGGGCGGAGCTTAACAGGCTCAGCATTGCCACCATCTTTAGCGTCGATTAGGCATTCTTGAAAAACGGCGTTGTCAAGCAGATTGTCGGAAAATTCGTCGAAACCAAATGTGAAATTAGCCAGCTGTCTGGAGGCGAGGCGAAGGCCAGTCAGGGGTACCTGGCCGCAATTTGTCACTTTGATTGACAGCCGGCGAACCTGGCCAGCTAGTAGGTAGGCTGGGAAACCGATGAAGCTTAGCTGAAAGCTGGGCATTGGGGGAGCCACCTGAATAAATTGTTTAATTAATTAGTCAGTAAACTGTTTACACAGCGATTTTTAATGAAAATTCTGAGGGCGATTATCTCTACAGACCTATTATGAAAAGGGGCGATTCTCTCTGAAGACCCGTTATAGAATGAGGCGATTCTCTCTGAAGACCCATTCTGAGTGGGGCGATTCTCTCTGAAGACCCGTTCTAGAATGAGGCGATTCTGTCTGAAGACCCGTTCTAGAATGAGGCGATTCTGTCTGAAGACCCGTTTTAGAATAAGGCGATTCTCTCTGAAGACCCATTCTGAATGGGGCGATTCTCTCTGAAGACCCGTTCTAGAATGGGGCGATTCTCTCTGAAGACCCGTTCTAGAATGGGGCGATTCTCTCTGAAGACCCGCTTTGAATGGGGCGATTCTCTTTTAAAACCCGTTTTAAAGGAGCAATTTATTCGCATCAACACCAACCTGCAGCTCCAGCCGTCTGTCCGGCGCGTACACCACTGACTGCCAATCTTCTCGTCGACGATTGAGCCTTGGCCCAGTCACCTCCAGCGGCACTTTGCCGCGCACTCCGCCCTGACTAACGGAAGAAGACGACGACGACAAAGAGGACGAAGATGAGGAGACGACGGAGCCGTAGGCGGATGCGTCCAGAGGCGCCTGGCAACAGAGGGTGAAGGCCAGGCCTGTGACGCGCAACTGGCCAACCCGTTTGGGGATCAGAGCCAGTTCGGCGCATTTGCGTTCGCCGGGTAGAAGGGAGAGTTCAGCTAGCTGTTCGGTGGTGACGGCCTCTCTGCGGGATTATTTTGATGGGTACGTGTCGGCATGCTAGTGTCAACACTTAATATATCGATACATATCGGCACCATTAAATGATAGATAGACACATATCGGCATTATTAAGTATTATAACTATACATATCGGTATCATTAACCATTATATTGATACATATCGGCATGATTAAATGATAGATAGATACTTATCGACATCAGTAACTAATATGTCGATACATATCGGCACCATTGACTGTTAGATACTCGTAGATACATATCGACATCTGTAACTATTATATTAGAGCGCCTGCCTCATGACCAGAAGGTCGTGGGTTCGAGTCACGGCCCTAGTAGACAATTTGTGCCCTTGAGCAAGGCACTTAATCCCGCATTGCTTCAGTCCACCCAGCTGAGATTGGGTATCAGTTTGAGCCGGGTAAATTTAGTGTGGGTGTTGCGGCCCCTCCAGCCCGTCAGGCTGAAAGCTGTACACAGCCCTCGGATGCGCCGCGCAACTAGCTGCGGCTGTGCCGTGGTCTGTACATCTGATCGAAAGGTCGGGTGTCTAAATTTATTATTATTATTAGTACATATCGACATCAGTAACTATTATATTAGTACATATCGACATCAGTAACTATTATATCGATACATATCGACATCGGTAACTATTATATCGATACATATCGACATCAGTAACTATTTTATTAATACATATTGACATCAGTAGCTAATATATCGATACATATCGACACTATGAACTATAATATTGCTACATATCGGTCGAAAAACTGTTATATCGATACATATCGGAATAATAACGATTACATTATACATAGGCTCGTAATATCATCGAATATACTGAATACGCGAAACGCTTTTTAATGATTCATTTAGGTGTAGGACAGTGTAAATATTTTTTGAAATTTTTAACGATTGATTAAGATTTGCCTCCTAAATATCGATACGTATTTCCATCTTAGATATGGATAAAACATAATCCCCATACTGTAATCGATCCTACATGATATTCGCATATCGGGATCTAAAATATCGATACATATCGGCAACTAGAGCATCAATAACACCAATTAAACTGATATAAAAATATCGATAGTTAAAAAATCGATACATATCGGTACATATAAAATGGATGCTACTGAGTATCTACTTTTGATTTGAGAAACGAAAATTCTGAAATTCTGTGTTAACTTGCTTGCTATCTGTTCTAATAAGTACGAGACGTACGTTGAAAATAATGATATATATTGTTTAATTGAAAATTTTTCTTATTTTAGACTCAAAAACTGTCAAAAGTGTTAATGCTGGTTCCCAAGCGTGACTAAAACAATAAAAATTTTAGTAAAAAAGCTGTCCAATATAATAAAAAACGTTAAGTCGCCGAATTTCTTCCCTGAGAAGCACTCTATGGGAGCTCAGGTGCGTTTCAGCCGAAGAGGAAGCGCTCAATTTGCGGGAAATTTTCTTATTTTCTATTCAATAAGACGGTTTCTTTTTAGCAACCGAAAATTAAATTTGAATTTTGTTTAACAGTGCAGCTGGGCCAGTGTGGAGATTTTATAAAAGAAAAAGAGGAAAATAAAGGGCGTGGAAGGAAACTAGAAGCAGGCGTTAGTTGTTAAGGGCAAGAAGCATGCAATTATAATTATAGTAGTTCTATAAAGCTAAGATATTATTTAACTTCCTGCCTATCCAGCAAAGCCTAATGACAGATTTCTATAGGAGAGAGTAGCGCAGACAAAAGACAGCCTTTTTTGTTTTGCTTATCTGACACAAAAACCTACAAGACAAAGACTGAAGACATATGGAGTTATTTGGGATTTAGGGTAACAATATAAATTGTTAGATGAACCGGTAGAAAAAAATTGAAAAGTGAATAAATAGCTTAATAAAACTTCGACTCAATTTTAAGGGACAGAAAATAATAAATTGATAAATAGTTGGACGAATATGTAAATATATTAATACACAGATATACAAACAAATATATACGTAAATGGATATACTCATGGAAAATTGAATATATAATTATGCAGCTATACAGTACTCATACAGGTAGATACATAGAAAGACAGACAGATGGGTAGATAGATAGATAGATAGATAGATAGATAGATAGATAGATAGGTAGGTAGATAGATAGATAGATAGATAGATAGATAGATAGGTAGGTAGGTAGATAGATAGATAGATAGATAGATAGGTAGGTAGAAACATAGATAGATAGATAGATAGGTAGATAGATTGACTGCGTCCCCATCAAAAGCGATTCATCCATCAGGCAGAAAGAAATGTTGGGCATTCAAGCACGAAAGCAGCTGCAGTCGTCTGCCGCTGACAGGACTGACGTGAACCAGCGAGCAGTGAAAAAGAAGTAGGGGCTGCACAAAGATCTCGGTCGTACAGGCAATGCAAGTAAAATTTTTTTGTGTGGCATGATGAGAAATTAATGGTTGTTTATCGATTTTTTAAATAGAAGCTTAACACGCACACTAGCTACTAATGGCTAGTAGAGAGAACAGCTTTCGTTTTTTCATAAAGAGCCGTTCCTGTTTTAAGTATTTAAGTAGGTGAGTAGGTGAGTGAATGAGTGAGCGGGTAAGTAAGTGAGTGAGTCAGTGAGTGAGTGAGTGAGTAAGTGAGTGAGTGAGTGAGTAAGTGAGTAAGTGAGTGAGTGAGTGAGTGAGTGAGTGAGCGGGTAAGTGAGTGAGTGAGTGAGTGAGTGAGTGAGTGAGCGGGTAAGTGAGTGAGTGAGTGAGTGAGTGAGTGAGTGAGTGAGTGAGTGAGTGAGTGAGTGAGTGAGTGAGTGAGTGAGTGAGTGAGCGGGTAAGTGAGTGAGTGAGTGAGTGAGTGAGTGAGTGAGTGAGTGAGTGAGTGAGCGGGTAAGTGAGTGAGTGAGTGAGTGAGTGAATCAGTGATTGAGCGAGTGATTGATTAAGTAAGGGTGTGAGAGTGAGCGATGAGGGAGTGAATAAGTTAGTCAAGTCGGTGAGTGAGTCCAATCAGTCAGTGAGTCAGTCAGTCTGTCAGGCATTTGGTACCTGTTATTAACAAGGCTTTAAAACCCCCTACGCTGCCATAAAAACAAACCTCACCTAGCAAAGTGCATCTGGCTACCTTCGACTTCGTTAGTAACCAGACAAGCACCGGGTGCAGAATCGACGGAAGCATCTCCTAATCCGTCAAATTTACGCAGACTCCACAGCAGGCAAACGTCGCGCAGAATCAGCGGTATCTGAGCGGGATTGCGCAACGGAATTTGATAAGTCAGCGGCTCGCCCGCAACGGCTACGGGCGACGTTTCGTTAGGCGTGTCGCGGGACAGACAGGGCAAAGCTGGACGAAAAGTTGGCGGCGCTGAACGGCCAGTGGCCGCTTCAATCAGAGCTCGTTCAAGATCCGCCCATTCCGGATGGCACAGATCCGTGTCTTGAAAGTGCACGCCACGAGCTGGGACGCTTAAATCGTCTAGTTGACTAGCTGGACGGCTTAGTAGGAGTTTCAGATCTTGCTCTAATACCTTTGAAGGGAAGTGAAAATAATTTTTAAATACTAATAATTTAGTATATAGGACTAGCTATTTAGCCCCCCTTTTAGAGCCCCCATAAGCTTCTCATGGTGTAGTCTAAATATAGTGACGGAAATGTTTTTGTACATAGGACTAGCTACTTAGTGCCCCCCTACAAGCTTCTATCAGTGCAGTCTAAATGATATAGCGACGGAAATATTTTAGTATATAGGACTAGCTACTTAGTGCCCCCCTACAAGCTTCTATCATCAGTGCAGTCTAAATGATATAGAGACGCTAATATTTTAGTATTGTATATAGGACTAGCTACTCAGTGCCCCCTTACAAGCTTCTATCAGTGCAGTCTAAATGATATAGCGACGCTAATATTTTTAGTATATAGGACTAGCTACTTAGTGCCCCCCTACAAGCTTCTATCAATGCAGTCTAAATGATATAGCGACGCTAATGTTTAAGTATATAGGATTAGCTATTTAGCCCCCTTTAGCTTCTTATTTTTTCAGCTTATTATGATTTAGCTTGCTACTTAGCTTTCACTGCTGAGACTAGAGATGATTAGACTGAGATTAGTGACTTAATACCTTAAATTACTTGATCTCACCTTAGGCAGCGGCAGCACAGGTAGAGCCCCACCAATCAGACAATAGTCCGGCGGACTAGCCACTGTAGGTATGAACTCCCTATAGACGTGAACAAAATCACGGAGAAAAGCGGATTGCTGAGCCGGACTCTGTCTACTATCGTGGCGCAACAATCTATAGGCGGAGTCTTTGGCCGCCTCCAATTCTCTTAGTGCAGCGGAATGCTTAGTCAGTACTAGATTGATGTGATCTTCAGCTAGGGTCCAGCCGCGGTCGCGGTACACTCTCAGCGCGGTACGATAGCAGCGCAACGAATGAGCTCTCTGGGCGGCTTTAGAGAAACGATGCCCAGCCAAGATTAAGTGGAAAGCAAATTTTCGTACGTGAGGCAATCGCATTCTTAGGTAGCAATGCGCAGCTTGTTCTAGCAGTAGGGCACTGCGCAGATCTGAGTCCTGGGGCAGAGGATTTCGCAATTAGGGATATTAATTTAACCGTATAATTTCTATATTATTACAAATATGACTGATTAAAATACGAGTAGAATATAAATGACATACGATAACCTTAAAAAATCAATGCAATAAAAAGTTGCGAAACTATTCGAGAAAAGGTCATTAGTACTTCTATAGAGCAAATTTACCCTAGCTATTCTCTCTCTGTAATATAGTCATAGTAACTTGACTAATCTGATGCTTTGGATTTTTCATAGTCAGTGAAAATAGAAGAAATTAGAAATAAATTACCGTAGTAATTTTTAAGTACCGTATTATTTACCATTTATAAATAATATCAAATCACTCTAGTTCATCATCGCTTGGTTATACAACTAACCAGTAATCAGTCACTTTGTTATAACGCACGTCACTTTTCCAGAATTTTCCGGAAGGAACCTTTTTGTGTGTGAATATACACATCGTGGGGATTTCATATCCTCAAAACCAAAAAATCAAAAACACTGCCTTTGCCCTGCATTTAATCGAACCTTCTACAAGCTCAAAAATTAAAATCATAAGCGAAAACTCACCTCAGTAGTCATTTTAATATACTGCACAGCCGCTTCGGCATACAATTTCTTAGTTTTCAATGCTTCGGCGCTTAAAAAAGTTCCTCGAGTAGCAAGCAGTTGGTTTCTAATGGAAAAAAATTTAGATTCAAATTTAGAATTTAGCAGAAGATGCAAATTAACACAGAAGTCGACCAGATAGACAAGTTTAAGCAACAACTCACTTGCAATTATGCAAATAAGTAGCTATGGCATTCTCCATATAGGGATGCGGATAATTTCTCTGGCTAGTGCCTTCCTGCATGAATGCGGATAGGGCGGCCATTTCCATTGTGCCGGCATAGTGCAAAAATGCTGAGTCGGCCTGCGGCAGGGATTAGGGGATATCCATTTAAGTTGAAGGATTATCAATAAACAAGCAGGATTATAAACAATAACAAGGCTGGGTTATCAACAATAAACAGGCAGGATTATCAACAATAAACAAGCAGGATTATCAACAATGAAAAAACAGGATTATCAACAATAAACAAGCAGGATTATCAACAACAAACAAGCAGAATTATCAACAATAAACAAGCAGAATTATCAACAATAAACAGGCAGGATTATCAACAATAAACAAGCAGGATTATCAACAATAAACAAGCAGGATTATCAACAATAAACAAGCAAGATTATCAACAATAAACAAACAGGATTATTCACAATAAACAAGCAGGATTATCAACAATAAAGCAGGATTATCGACAATAAACAAGCAGGATTATCAACAATAAAGCAGGATTATCGACAATAAACAAGCAGGATTATCAACAATAAACAAGCAGGATTATCAGCAATAAACAAGCAGGATTATCGACAATAAACAAGCAGGATTATCAACAATAAACAAGCAGGATTATCAACAATAAACAAGCAGGATTATCAACAATAAACAAGCAGGATTGTCAACAACAAACAAGCAGGATTATCAACAATAAACAAGCAGGATTATCAACAATAAAGCAGGATTATCAGCAATAAACAAGCAGGATTATCAACAATAAACAAGAAGGATTATCGACAATAAACAAGCAGGATTATCAACAATAAACAAGCAGGATTATCAACAATAAACAAGCAGGATTATCAACAATAAAGCAGGATTATCGACAATAAACAAGCAGGATTATCAACAATAAACAAGCAGGATTATCAACAATAAAGCAGGATTATCAACAATAAACAAGCAGGATTATCAACAATAAAGCAGGATTATCGACAATAAACAAGCAGGATTATCAACAATAAACAAGCAGGATTATCAGCAATAAACAAGCAGGATTATCGACAATAAACAAGCAGGATTATCGACAATAAACAAGCAGGATTATCAGCAATAAACAAGCAGGATTATCGACAATAAACAAGCAGGATTATCAACAATAAAGCAGGATTATCGACAATAAACAAGCAGGATTATCAACAATAAACAAGCAGGATTATCAGCAATAAACAAGCAGGATTATCGACAATAAACAAGCAGGATTATCAACAATAAACAAGCAGGATTATCAACAATAAACAAGCAGGATTATCAACAATAAACAAGCAGGATTGTCAACAACAAACAAGCAGGATTATCAACAATAAACAAGCAGGATTATCAACAATAAAGCAGGATTATCAGCAATAAACAAGCAGGATTATCAACAATAAACAAGAAGGATTATCGACAATAAACAAGCAGGATTATCAACAATAAACAAGCAGGATTATCAACAATAAACAAGCAGGATTATCAACAATAAAGCAGGATTATCGACAATAAACAAGCAGGATTATCAACAATAAACAAGCAGGATTATCAACAATAAAGCAGGATTATCAACAATAAACAAGCAGGATTATCAACAATAAAGCAGGATTATCGACAATAAACAAGCAGGATTATCAACAATAAACAAGCAGGATTATCAGCAATAAACAAGCAGGATTATCGACAATAAACAAGCAGGATTATCGACAATAAACAAGCAGGATTATCAGCAATAAACAAGCAGGATTATCGACAATAAACAAGCAGGATTATCAACAATAAAGCAGGATTATCGACAATAAACAAGCAGGATTATCAACAATAAACAAGCAGGATTATCAGCAATAAACAAGCAGGATTATCGACAATAAACAAGCAGGATTATCAACAATAAACAAGCAGGATTATCAACAATAAACAAGCAGGATTATCAACAATAAACAAGCAGGATTGTCAACAACAAACAAGCAGGATTATCAACAATAAACAAGCAGGATTATCAACAATAAAGCAGGATTATCAGCAATAAACAAGCAGGATTATCAACAATAAACAAGAAGGATTATCGACAATAAACAAGCAGGATTATCAACAATAAACAAGCAGGATTATCAACAATAAACAAGCAGGATTGTCAACAACAAACAAGCAGGATTATCAACAATAAACAAGCAGGATTATCAACAATAAAGCAGGATTATCAACAATAAACAAGCAGGATTATCAACAATAAAGCAGGATTATCGACAATAAACAAGCAGGATTATCAACAATAAACAAGCAGGATTATCAGCAATAAACAAGCAGGATTATCGACAATAAACAAGCAGGATTATCGACAATAAACAAGCAGGATTATCAGCAATAAACAAGCAGGATTATCGACAATAAACAAGCAGGATTATCAACAATAAACAAGCAGGATTATCGACAATAAAGCAGGATTATCAACAACAAACAAGCAGGATTATCAACAATAAACAAGCAGGATTGTCAACAACAAACAAGCAGGATTATCAACAATAAACAAGCAGGATTATCAACAATAAAGCAGGATTATCAACAATAAACAAACAGGATTATCGACAATAAACAAGCAGGATTATCAGCAATAAACAAGCAGGATTATCGACAATAAACAAGCAGGATTATCAACAATAAACAAGCAGGATTATCAACAATAAACAAACAGGATTATCAACAATAAACAAACAGGATTATCAACAATAAACAAGCAGGATTATCACGCATTTCACACCAACCTGAAAATCCTTCTTCAACTGTTGATAGGCTTGGTGAGCCACTTCGTATTGTTGAAACAGGAAAGCCAAATCAGCGTAGCGTCGCAGCTGAAGTTCCGGCGCGTCGCTAGCGTACACAACCGACGAGGCGCCGGGAACGCCAGACATCTGCTGTTGCTGGCCGCCGGTTTTACCGCCACCGGCGCTTCCACTACCGCTGCTGCCGCCGCCTCCGCCGCCGCCAACAGAAAACCATTTCTTAGCACCACCCAAGAAACCTTTGCCACGCATCCTAGAAGCAATTTGTTCGTTAAGCAATTTCAAGGTTTTTTCAACCCACGGCATCAGAGCTCGATTGACCAGTTCCAGCACCATCACTCGCAGTCGATTGTGATCGTCGGCGCTGAGCCAGGCGCCGTGCGCAACTAAGGCGCTGCCGGCGACGCCGCCATCAACGCCGGCCATCTCGCCGGAATCTGTCGACGACCAACCATAGTCGAGAGGATGCTGCGGAGCATTGGTAGCATCTGGCGATGAAGGATCAGTTACAACTTGATGATGCTGATGCTGCTGGAACTGGTGATGAGCGTGTTGATGCGCCAGCAGGCGAGACGGCGGCAGGTGCTGGGCCCAAGGATCTGGCGGAGCGGCTGTTGAAGATGATCCGACGCTGTCGGACTGCTGTTGAGCTAGCTGGGCAGCCGGACGGGAGTTGATGAGCAACAGGTGACAGGAGGCGGCGCCGTAGGTGCTGCGCATAGCTGTCAGAGTGGAGTCAGCGCGCTGCTGATCGCCTTCAAGGCTGTCGTGTACCAGTATGTAGTACCTGCGGCGTGGGATTGTTATGCACTATAATGAAATAAAAATTCTTATTGACAACAAGACTAGGTGCATGTGGATCTGAGGATCTTGATGCGGCTTCTTGCTAAGCAACCTATAGATCTGAAAGGGGCTTGTTGCTAAGCAACCCATAGATCTGAAAGGGGCTTGTTGCTAAGCAACCTAAGAATCCGAAAGGGACTGGTTGCTAGGCAACCTAAGAATCCGAAAGGGGTGGTTGCTAAGCAACCTAAGAATCTGAAAGGGGCAGGTTGCTGAGCAACCGAAGAATCTGAAAGAGGCTGGTTGCTAAGCAACCTAAGAATCTGAAAGGGGCTTGTTGCTAAGCAACTTAAGAATCTGAAAGGGGCTGGTTGCTAAGCAACCTAAGAATCTGAAAGGGGCTGGTTGCTAAGCAACCTAAGAATCTGAAAGGGGCTGGTTGCTAAGCAACCTAAGAATCTGAAAGGGGCTGGTTGCTAAGCAACTTGAAGATCTTCATATAAAGGGGGCTAGTAGCTTAGCAACAATGAAGATTGAGTAAGATGACATGGCAAACCTGTTTTAAACATTTGCGAGAATCATGGGCAAAGAAGAACTCACTTGAGCACCTGAGGACACAGCCATCTAGGCTGCCTATTGACCTGTTGTTGCAGCATCAGCTGTTGGTTAGTAAGCTTGGCAAAGCAATCCAACGGGTCGGGATGACCAGAGCTCACAACCATCAGGCAGCCGAGACAATGGCCAAGAAATTCGTGCTCCGATGGAGGAATATTAGCCAACAAACAATCCCTATAGGCGTCGAACCATGGCGTGTTGGCTTGATAAGTCAACTCGTACATGCCATTGCTAATGCTAGCAGTGATTGGTTCAAAACTGAGACTAGCGCTAACCGCATCATTCAATAGTTTCTTCACAGCGGCAGGCTGGGGTGGGCTGGCATTGCAATCAACCAAGTTTAGGGACAGATTGCGAACCGTAATGCTGATGTTGTTTGGGTCGCGAAATTGTACTGTGTTTGAAAAGAGAGAGATTGATCATTTTCATAAACATAATCCATTACCATTTCTATTCTACAGAGGCTAAATTATTCAAATATACACATGCTTTTTACACAATTTTAAACTAGAGTGAAAAGCAATTCTTGATGGCGATGCATTTAATGTGGTTAAACCACCCAAAATGAAACTTGCCCTTGTATATAATAAATTTTATGATTCTATAGTACAAATTACCAAAAGCATGGATAATTCTCTTGGGTCTTCTTTATTCTATATATAACAGTTGGACATAAATTACTTGCATCAATATTAAAATATAAAAGTAAGATTTATAATTATCTAGTAAATTTAGCACAATTTTGCATAAATTAAGATGCCAAAATGATTACTAATTTTTATTGAAATTGAACATTGCCTTCTTTATATCAGAAATTGTGCATAAATTAAGATGCCAAAATGATTACTAATTTTTATTGAAATTGAACATTGCCTTCTTTATATCAGAAATTGTGCATAAATTAAGATGCCAAAATGATTACTAATTTTTATTGAAATTGAACATTGCCTTCTTTATATCAGAAATTGTGCATAAATTAAGATGCCAAAATGATTACTAATTTTTATTGAAATTGAACATTGCCTTCTTTATATCAGAAATTGTGCATAAATTAAGATGCCAAAATGATTACTAATTTTTATTGAAATTGAACATTGCCTTCTTTATATCAGAAATTGTGCATAAATTAAGATGCCAAAATGATTACTAATTTTTATTGAAATTGAACATTGCCTTCTTTATATCAGAAATTGTGCATAAATTAAGATGCCAAAATGATTACTAATTTTTATTGAAATTGAAAATTGCCTTCTTTATATCAGAAATTGTGCATAAATTAAGATGCCAAAATGATTACTAATTTTTATTGAAATTGAACATTGCCTTCTTTATATCAGAAATTGTGCATAAATTAAGATGCCAAAATGATTACTAATTTTTATTGAAATTGAACATTGCCTTCTTTATATCAGAAATTGTGCATAAATTAAGATGCCAAAATGATTACTAATTTTTATTGAAATTGAACATTGCCTTCTTTATATCAGAAATTGTGCATAAATTAAGATGCCAAAATGATTACTAATTTTTATTGAAATTGAACATTGCCTTCTTTATATCAGAAATTGTGCATAAATTAAGATGCCAAAATGATTACTAATTTTTATTGAAATTGAACATTGCCTTCTTTATATCAGAAATTGTGCATAAATTAAGATGCCAAAATGATTACTAATTTTTATTGAAATTGAACATTGCCTTCTTTATATCAGAAATTGTGCATAAATTAAGATGCCAAAATGATTACTAATTTTTATTGAAATTGAACATTGCCTTCTTTATATCAGAAATTGTGCATAAATTAAGATGCCAAAATGATTACTAATTTTTATTGAAATTGAACATTGCCTTCTTTATATCAGAAATTGTGCATAAATTAAGATGCCAAAATGATTACTAATTTTTATTGAAATTGAAAATTGCCTTCTTTATATCAGAAATTGTGCATAAATTAAGATGCCAAAATGATTACTAATTTTTATTGAAATTGAACATTGCCTTCTTTATATCAGAAATTGTGCATAAATTAAGATGCCAAAATGATTACTAATTTTTATTGAAATTGAAAATTGCCTTCTTTATATCAGAAATTGTGCATAAATTAAGATGCCAAAATGATTACTAATTTTTATTGAAATTGAACATTGCCTTCTTTATATCAGAAATTGTGCATAAATTAAGATGCCAAAATGATTACTAATTTTTATTGAAATTGAACATTGCCTTCTTTATATCAGAAATTGTGCATAAATTAAGATGCCAAAATGATTACTAATTTTTATTGAAATTGAAAATTGCCTTCTTTATATCAGAAATTGTGCATAAATTAAGATGCCAAAATGATTACTAATTTTTATTGAAATTGAACATTGCCTTCTTTATATAAGAAATTGTGCATAAATTAAGATGCCAAAATGATTACTAATTTTTATTGAAATTGAACATTGCCTTCTTTATATCAGAAATTGTGCATAAATTAAGATGCCAAAATGATTACTAATTTTTATTGAAATTGAACATTGCCTTCTTTATATCAGAAATTGTGCATAAAAATTAAGAAATTATAACTGTTCCTATTGTAGTCAATGATCATTTTTGCAGACTATGTCTAGTGCAGTTGCAGAATTTTTTGGTATGCTAGCATGCCCAAACTGCCATTCACTGGGCATAATAGGGCTCTAAGTAAATGGCAAGAGTAACTAAGGTACTAAACGCCTTAAAGCCATAAAATATTACAATACAATCTTGCTAGTAAAATTAGTCTAAGAGGTGGCATGTGATGTACTTAATAGGGATATCTGGTGCATTTGAATCCTTGGTTTCAATAGTGATTACTTTTAAACTTGATTTTCAACTTGATTTCAACTTGATTTTCAATTGCTTTTTGTGCAATGTTAGTGCTTTTTAGCACCATGAACTCTAAAATTGCACCTTAAAATTCAATTTTGTACCATCAATATTCTAAATAATTTAGACTCAATCAGTGCAATTTCTAAAAAATAAAAAAATGCACTTTTTACTTCAAAATTGCACTTTAAAATGGATCTAGGGTGCAATTTTTGCACTAAGTATCCAGTAAAAAACTGATTTTAGCAAATTAGCATACTGATTCATGGCTAGAAGGCCCAGAGCAATAAATACAATTGTCCTTTAAGCCAATCTAATGCCAGTAACAAAGCTATGTGACATCAATGTCATATAACCCAAGCTTATATTGATGATGGCTTATATTGAACCAATTCAGCAATTTTTTGTTACTAGATAACAATAATAGACTTATCTAATAATTTATAAACTTAGACCTAAAAGGTATTTGACTATATCATCTAATTTAATGCAGTGAACTAGGGGATTGCAAGGAAATATTGTATATAAATATTAGTTTCTAGAACACAGAAGCAACATAGACAAGACATATATATATTCATTTTGTATTTGTAATCATATGTGCACAACAGTTGGCCAAGTTGGCCAATCCGGCCAATTGATTTGTTGGCTGACCAAGGTAAGTTGCAAAATTGTCAATGTAAGTTGCAAAATTGTCATTGAAAGTTGCAAAAATAAGGGGGTATATTGCAAAAACAAGGGGTTAAGTTGCAAAAACGAGGGGGTAAGTCGCAAAATAAAGAAGAATTGGGAAGATTCATGCAAAAGTGGTTTGCGGGACCTTTTTTTGGTTTTATGAACTTTGACCCAAAGTAAGTTGCAATTTTTTTTACTAAGTTGGACTGGCCAACCGAATTTTATCAAGTTGCGCACCTATGTTTATAATGAGAATTCAACTTTACCATAATATCTGAATATGGTCTTTAATTAGTACCTGCTCTATAAAATAATTAATTCTACTATACTAATTGTCTAATATATCTTTGAGTATTTATAAAATAGCTATATATGGGTGCAACCTTGAGAATCAACTAGCCATTTTGACTGAGTCTTTCACTAAATCAAGTGAAAGTGGGGCTAATAATGCTCAAAATTTGTACAATATAAATTGTGATTTGAAAAGGTTGCATCATAAAGCTAGACTTAGAGTACACTATCCCAATTTTGGCGAGCTAAATTGTTGTATCAAATAAGAAAATAAACTTCTTACCTAGCTAGAGTAACTGTCCTAACTCTGACTAAATCTTCTACTATACTAAATGTCTAATGTATGTATGTATGGAACGATGTAGAGCTCGAACGGCTCAACCGATTTTGATCAAATTTTCACCAAAAGATTGCAAATTCTTCGAAGATGAGACTGTGAAAGTTTGCAAGCTCTGCTCCAAGTGGAAGGGGATTAAATATTCGAAAAACGAGTTTTTCCTATGCTTTCAATGTGAGGCCAACAAAGGTCAAAGTCAGCACTGTCAGAATGGTGATTTTATTTTAGATTGCGTCATAAAGTTTTGTGCTCAGTTAAAATTTGCGGGCCAAAAATTCTCAAACTCTGCACTGTCAAATTTTTTATTTTAAAAGGTTGCGTCATAAAGCTAGAGTACACTGCTCCAATTCGCGGGCCAGAAATTCTCAAACTCTGCACTGTCTAATTTTTTATTTGAAATGGTTGCGTCATAAAGCTAGAGTACACTGCTCCAATTCGAGGGCCAGTAATTCTCAAACTCTGCACTGTCAAATTTTTTATTTGAAATGGTTGCGTCATAAAGCTAGAGTACACTGCTCCAATTCGAGGGCCAGTAATTCTCAAACTCAGCACTGTCTAATTTTTTATTTGAAATGGTTGCGTCATAAAGCTAGAGTACACCGCTCCAAGTTTACCTAAATTGTCGCGCCGGTAAGAAGAGAATATAAATTTTCTCACCTAGCTAGAGTACACTGCCCCAGCCCTAGCTTAATGGTTGTGCACAAGTGCAATAGAAAAACTGCTCGAGCGATCGGTGTACATTTTATTAGCGATTGATTATTTCTCGCCCAGCTGGAGAGCCCACATTGAATAAATAGGCTTTAAAGTGTGAATGCTTGAGCGAAATATTTTTATTTAAGTAGCCGTGGGCCGTTCTGCAGTGAATTTGCCAAATCATGTCTCGAGTCAGTAAGTAAAGAATGTTAGTTTTTGTAGCCCTGTTAGATTGAGAAAACTTTTCAAAGAAGCAAAAGCTGTTTAAGAGGTCTTCGTCGAGCACGATACTGATCGCTAAGTCTGATAGCCTGCCAAATTTTAAATTGTGATTAGCTTAATTTTCTTACAGCGCAAGTGTCTTTGATAAGGCGTTATAATAGCGACTTCCTACCTGCTCGCGAGATTTTTTATCTGCTGTAGTGATTTTCCTACAAGCTCGGGAACAATTTTCTACACTTTAGGGATTTCCTAGATGCTCATGGGGATTTGCAAACTGCTTGGGAGATTTTCTAACGACACTTATAAATTTTCTGACTGTTAGGGTGCTGGGAGACTTTCTAACTGCTTGTGGATTTCTGACTGCTCCAATGGGATTTTCTAAATGTTCTGGGAGACTTTTTTACTGCTCAAGGAGGTTTTCTTACTGCATCGGGAAGTTTTTCTAACCGCTAGAAGGGGATTTTCTGAATACTCGGGGAGATTGTCTGTCTGATTGGGGGATGTCTAACTGCTCGGGGAAATTTTCTATCTGATTTGGAGATTTCTAAGTGTTTCAAGGGAACTTTTTTACTGCTAGAGGATTTCTTGATTGGTCGATTGATACTTTCTGCCGTCTTATGGGGATTTTCTACATACTCGGGGAGCTTTTCTGTCTGCTTGTTAGATTTATAACTGTTTGGGGACATTTTCTATCTGATTGTGGAATTCTAAAGGCCCGAAGGGGAATTTCAAACTGCTGGGGGGATTTATTACTGCTCGAAAGAGATTTTTATGTCCGCTTGGGGGTTTCAGGCTGCTCGGGGAAATTGTCTGTAGGCTTGGGGGATTTCTAACTGCCCAAAGGGGACTTTTTAAATGCTACGGGAGACGTTTTCACTGCTCAGGGAGATTTTCTAAACTACTCGAAGGGTACTTTCTAACTGCTTGGGGAACTTTTCCACCTGCTGGGGAGATTTCAGGCTCGGGGGAAGTTTCTATTTGATTGGGGAATTTCTGACTTCTCAAAAGGGATTTTCTAACCTTTTGGGGGATTTCAGACTGCTCAGGGGAAGTTTCTATTTGATTGGGGAATTTCCAAATCCTCAAAAGGGATTTTCTAACTTTTTTGGGGGATTTCAGACAGCTCGGGGGAAGTTTTCCAACTGCTGGGGGGATTTCTAACTGCTCGAAAGAGATTTTTTGTCTGCTTGGGGTTTCAGACTGCTCGGGGATATTTTCTGTCAGCTTGGGGATTTCTAACTGCTCGAGGGGGATTTTCTAAATGGCCCAGGGGATTTTCTGTCTGTTTTGATTATTTTTTATCTGTTTAGGGACATTTCTATCTGATTGCGGGGATTTCTGACTGCTGGGAGGTTTCCAACCGTTGGGGGAGATTTTCTCACTGCTCGAAATATTTTTTAACTGCGCGGGGTAATTTTCTATCTAATCAGGGGATTTCTAACTGCTCGAAGCTATTTTATTACCGTTCGGAAGTTTTCCAACTGTTTAAGGATATATTCTTACTGCTCGGGGAGATTTCTAACTGCTCTAAGAAATTTTTTTATCTGATTAGGAGATTTATTACTGCTCGAAGGGGACTTCGAGCTGCTCGAAGGGAACAGCTTGGAGAATTTCTGACTGATCAAAGAGGATTTTCTAAATGCTCGTGGAGGTTTTTCTGTCAGCTTAATGGATTTTCGACCTTACTCGGGGGAGATTTTTCGGCTTGGAAGATTTTGTATCTCCTATTGTTGTGAGTCACCTAGAGATTTTTCTGTTTGCTTAGGGATTTCTTGCTGTTTGGGGAAATTATCTTTGTGACTGGGGATTTTCACCAGCTCGAACGGCACTTTCTAACTGCCTTGGAGATTTTTGACTGCTCAAAGGGTATTGTCACACTGCTTGGGAAGATTTTCGAATTGTTTGGGGAGATTTTCTGTCTGCTTGGGGGATTTTCTATCAGCTCAGGGAGACTTTGTAACTACTCGCGTGTGATTTTTTTTATGATTGCTGGATTTCTTTATGATTGCTTGAAGGGGATTTTCTAACTGCCTGGGGAATTTTTAACTTCTCGGGGAAGAGTTTTTCACTGCTCGCAAATTCTTTTTAACTGCTTAGGAGATTTTCTAACTGCTAGGGGAACTTTTCTGTCTACTTGGGAATTTCTGACTGCTCGAAGAAAATTTTCTAAATGCTTGGGGGGGGGGGACATTTTCCGTCTGCCTGGGAGATTTTCTACCTATCGATTTCTTACTGCTCGGGGAAATTTTCTATGTGAGTGGGGGATTCCTAACAGTTTGAAAGGGACTTTCTAACTGCTTAGGAGATTCCTGACTGCTTGAAAGGTATTGTCAAACTTATTGGGAAGATGCTCAGTGAGATTTTCTGTCTGCTTCGGGGATTTTCTGTCTGCTCAATGAGATTTTATAACTGCTTGGTGTGCTTTTCTATCGGATTGTAGGATTTCTGAGACTGCCGGAAGGGGAATTTCCTAACCACTTGGGCGATTTTTTCTGCTCAGGGAATTTTTTGGTTGACTTGAGGATTTTTTTAATGCTGCAGGGGGATTTTTTAACTGCTAGGTAGCTAACTGCTCTAGGAGATTTTTTACTGCCCGGGAACTTTTTTGTCTGCTTGGGGGATTTCTAACAGCTCCGGAATATTTTCTACCTGATTTGGAGATTTCTGACTGGACTTTTTTACTTCTTGGGGCATTTTTGACTGCTCGAAGGGTCTTTCTAAATGCTCAGGGAGATTTTCTGCTTGCTTGGGAAGATTTTCTAACTGCTCGAAAAGGACTTTCTAACTACTTGGGCAATGTCTGACTGCTCGAAGGGTATTTTCTGTCTGCTTGGGAAGATTTTCTAATTGCTAAGGGAGGTTTTCTGTCTGCTTCGAGGATATCTTTCTACTGCTCAAAGGGGATTTTATAAATGTTCGGGTAGTCGTCTTGGGGAATTTTCTGTTTACTTGGGGGATTTCTGACTGCTCAGGGAATTTTCTTTTTGATTGGGGGATTTCATACTCCTAGAAGGGGATTTTCTAACTGCTGGGGGGATTTTTTCTGTTCGTGGGTTTTCTACCTTATCCTGGAGAAAGATTTTTCGGCTGCTCAAAAAAATTTTAGCTGCTTGGGTGATTTTGGACTGCTTGAAGGAGATTTTCTAACTGCTCAGGGAGATTTTCAGTCTGCTTGGGGATTTTCTAACTGCTCGAGGAACTTTTCTGTCTGATTAGGGGATTTCTAGCTGCTTGGGTGTTTTCGGACTGCTTGAGGGGGGATTTTCTAAATGGTCCGGGAGATCGATTTTTAACTGCATGAGAAGTTTTTCTAACTGTCTCAGGTAGATTTTCCAACTGCTTAAAGGGGATTTCTAAAATGCCCCGGAAGATTTTTCAACTGCCTCGGGTAGAATATCCAACTGCTCATGAGACTCTTTTCCTGCTTGGGATTCTTTGTCCGGTTGGGGAATTCTCTGTCTGTGGGGGGTATTTTTTACACGAAGATTTTTCTTCTCTGGGGGCTTTTCGGTCTGCTTAGGGTATTTTGCCCGGGAAAGTTTCTATTTGATTGGGGGATTTTCTAACTGCTGGCGGGGTTTTCTACTTTACTGCTGGGGGAAGATTTTTTGACTGCTCTCAAAAATTTTCCAGCTGCTCGGAAAGATTATCTAGCTGGTTGGGAGATTTTTCAAGAGCTCGGGGCACTTTCAGTAAATTTTCTGAATACATGGAAGGATATTATGCTTTTAGAGAGACTTTAATTTTGCTGCAAAGATTTTCTAGCAGCTTAGGGAGATTTTTGTTGAGTTACATGAGTGATTTAAAATGCCTGTCTGCGCCCCCCTGGGGGGGGCACCGAAGAGCTAGTGGTGGTCCTAAATTGAGATATATTAGGCATTGTGTACATTTTTACTGCTTAAAATATTTTCCTAGGTAGCTTGTAGCTAAAGTATGTTGCACTGCTTATAACCCCAACAATAGCTATTGAAGAAGAATAGATTAAGCTTATTTATAGAAATAATAGTAAATGGCACAGAGACAAGAGTAAAAGCAACTAAAAGCAACTTACCATCTTGTGAAATTTTCAAAAATGGCTTCAGCAACTCACAAAATGCAAGGTTATTCTTTTGACAAACAGTCTCAGCATCATGGCTGGCCAGTACAGCAAGTGTTGGTGAAAACACCTTTTTAATAAAATCTTGCCCACTAAGCTTACTTTCACCCATTTTTTAATGCCCACCTAGCTAGTCTGATAACGTTATTTTATAACTCTGTTAATTCAACTGAGGAACTAAACGACTAATAATAATATGAGGATAGTTAATGCAAAACAAACAATAGTTCTAAGGAATTAAAGTAAAGACTATTAGTGTATGCAGTGAAAGGCTTAAACTATTTAATTAAGTGTTACTGTAGGCAAATTTATTTTACTTTGAATGACATTGCCTGGTTTTGAAGTCAAGACAATTTACTTTGTCAGTCATCGGATGTAGGCGAAGGCAGCGTTCTTGGAAAAAAGCAACTCAAAAAACTAAAGTTTTAAATAAAATTTTTGAGAAAAGCAAAAACTGAAATACAAAGACGTTGAAATTTTAATTGAAAAGTTGTAAATTTAGCATAGAAAAATTTAAAGAAGGATAGCTTAAAAAGTTAAAAAGCGACCGAGCTCCGATAACAACAACGCATGCACCCGTGACGGTGTTGACGGCCTCGAAAGCCTTCATGTTCAGGACAGTAACGTCGCCTATTTTGGCTCAGCGAATACGATCGATGATCAACAATCATGTTCGTTAAAGCGAATGTATTTGTATACAGCGCTTTCGATGCAGTAATAGGTGGCAACAGAAAAAATTACTTGAAAGTTGAACACAGCTATTTGACAGCTTGCTAATAAACGGGTTGATGCCTATCGTATATTATATCATTAAAATGTCTACACTAGGCCTATGTAATTATTCATCAGAGCCTATGTTAATAAGAAAGACAATTTAGCCTTTGAAATTTTTTTTCATAATTCACTTATACAATCTGTTGTGTTAATTGGAATGTTCCAAAAATAAGTTTTCAATTGCAAGTAGCCTAGCCTACATTGTCATTACTAAATAACTTTTCTATGTGAAAATTGCTTGGACAGAACAATAAGAATTAGCTAAAGTAAAAGTATTAGGCCTAGCTAATCAGCTGATTCGATTTCCAATTTTCTTAAGGATTTATTGTCATAATTAAGCAAATTCTATGACTATGGAATTTACTAGGCCCCCTATCATTTGGCCATTATATCATGTGGCTATTATATTGTATTGTATTGTATAGCTATTGTAGACACAAAGTAATGCACAACAATTAGCAAAATATATTGAGACAAAATTTGTAAATATTTTGTGCAGCAAAAATTAATGTGCAATTTCAATATGATCTTTTAAACTGCATATCAATTGAAATATTTGAGGATAGTGCACTCAGTTTATAAGGAATAACAAATATAATAAATTACCTCGTTAAAGTTAGCCTATCCACTAAAATTTGTCACAATTAAATAGCCATAGCCACAAATGTGCAATAGTTAGGCCTATCCAATTTGTTAATTGGATAAATAAATATAGTTTCCTAGATAGTTTGTGCAGTAGTTTGACTATAAAGAGCTCTAATTTCTTATAGGACTCCTAAAGTTTGAAGATCTAGGCCTGTGCCTCTTCATGCTGATAATGCTACACATTTTGCAGTTTGCCTTGTGATATTAGATGGGCATGGCTAGCTACTTCAGATGCCAGTAGTCCAACTAGTTTAGCTATAGAAGCCATAGTGACCATGCCTTTGCACTTGTATATTTAATTTCTAGTGCCAACCTTCCATTAGGGGTCCTCCTATAGTCACTTTTTGTGCAAAGTCCTCAAATGCAGCAGCAATGCATTTGGCTAGAATCAGAAACAGCATCATTAGCTACTCACAGAACTAACACATAGAGTCTTTGAGCAAAAACATTTTGCAAGCCAAGATACTGCAACCTTCTATACAATGCTTGCAAAAAATAGAATATGCACACAGTCTTGCCAAATGTGTTGGACACAGCATACCAAAAGGCACTCAAAGTTTGCAATAATTTATTCCACAAGTTCTACAAAGAAGTCCTAGTCAATTAAATGCACTTTGTGCACTTGTGCCATTATAAAAAACATGTCCAAAGCTGAGCTAGCTGGCCTAATTTATACAAATGTATACTATTATACTAAAAGTAGCACAAAGTAATTAGGCAATATGATTATGCTCATAATTTGTGGGTCACAGCAATATGAAAAAGAATGCAACTTTTTATTGTGGCCATTTTGCTATGTGGCCATTTTGTCTTTGTGGTCATTTTGTTATATGGAAATTTTGTCATTGTGGCCATTTTGTCATGTGGCCCTTCTGTTATTTGGCTTTAGTGTTGTGTGGCTATTTTGTAATGTAACTATTTCAAAGCTTTAGGATAAGCAATGGATCTTTAGGACAGGTAATGGATCTTCAAGGTAGTTTCTAGTGCTTTATAAGAAGGCAGCAGAGCTTTGGGGATAGACAATAGAGCTTATGAGTAGACAGCAGAGCTTCAAGGCAGGTAGCAAAGCTCCAGGGTAGGTAGCAAGGCTTGTACATACATGCGCAACACGCGGCCAACCCGGCTGAATTGGCCGGGTGACAGGCCTGCCAAGCAAGGGACATCGCAAAATTGGCGATGCAAGTCGAAAAATTGCCAATGTAAGTCACAAAATTGGTGAAAAACACGAGGGGGTAAGTCGCAAAATGGAGAAGAATTGGGAAGATTCAGGCAAGAATCGTTCGCGGGACCTTTTTTTTTTTTTTTTTGGTCCTTCGAAATTTTTGTGGCCAACTAAGTCACAAATTTTTCCACTGACAACCTATGTCGCACTTACACTGAACAACGTCGCACTTTGGGTCAGAAACAATGTCGCACTTACACTAAACAACGTCGCACTGGCCGGGTAAGATTCAGGAGGTTGCGCATGTATGGGCTTGTATATAGGCAATGGATCTTTAGGATAGACAATAGAGTTTTAGGGCAAGCAGCAGAGCTTCAAGGATAAATAGCAGTAGTGCAATGAGAAGAAATACAATCAAGTGCAAGAAGCAGCCCAAGGTGGACTATTACCACTTTGCTAGCATCCTCAAAAATTGGTTGTGTAGGCCAGAAACCATGTGAAAAGAGTATATCTTATACACTAGAGCAATCACAATTATCCACTGACCTTGTTTCCTAAAATTATGCAAAAGAAAATTATAGTTTCATCTAATTTTAGCTATTATTTACTGACAAAAATAAAATTAGCACAGAAATTAAAAGTACTCTAAAAGACTTACCTTCTTAATCTAGGGTGGTAAAGAAAAGAAATGCAAAGATATTCACAAACATTGCATCAGGCCAGATGCACTGTCATTTCTAGGGTCTCAAAGTAGCAAAATTTAAATAGCCCAAAGTAAATATTTTAACCTATTTTTAAATTGATCCTTTTAAAATACCAATAATATTTAGAAGTACTATTAAAAATGTTGCTACTTTGTTTAGTCAAAACTCATATTCTATTTTTAACTAGATAAGAAGGGTTGAGTAGCTATATGCTTTGGTTAAACATAGCTCATATGCCTGAAGAATGTGGCATTTTTTGCAGAGAAATATGGTACCCATGATTTTTTGGCACAACAACAACAACAACAACAAAACAACAACAAAGTACGTGTCAGATGGAAAATCAGCGTCACAGGGTGCGCCTCAGGGCGCAAAGGCAGCATAGTTGGATCATGCTATGTGACAAAGCCATCTAGTTGATTCTTTAGGCTAATCCATGCAACCTCCTTTCATTCTTGTCAGATAACATATTGGCTAGGTCCAGGTGCAGAAAGTTGCCTATGCCACGAAGAATATCTAGATTGGTAGAAATGACCATCAGTAATTCCAATTCCAGGTCATCAGCATTGACAGATATAGAAGATCTGATCAAGATTAAAATTTCAGGCATAAGTGTTTTTGTACAAAATAACCTACAATTTTCTGGACACAGACATTCTAAGCTTTAACAAAATATTTTTGATTATTATAGTCTAATAGTTTACTAATTAATATTATTGTTTACTAAACCATGTCAACTGGACTTGCTTAATGTAATAAAGCTAAAAAAAAGTGACTTGAAAAAATATATTGTCATGGAGAATGACTGATTCCCCATTATGGTAAAATAGTCAATCAATAATTATAATACTATTTGAAGCCATCTTATTATACCAAAAGTTGAAGCAAACACTAGATTTAGAGTGAGACAATTAGGATGCAAGTTCTAGAAAATCTTTCTTAATAAATAATAACTAAAGAGTTAATTTGCAAGTATCTTATAGTATACTGATATATGTATGCTCAATATTCATTTCAACTTAAAAATTTATATAATGAATGCAACAACCATATCTAATGACTCATGCTATATGATATACACAAAAATTCAAATAAAAACTAGATTTTTTAGAAAACAATGACAAATTTTGTCACATTTTTTGCATTTGAGACTAATGCTATTTAATGAGTAGCTGCAAACCCTTGTATTTCTTAGAAATTTCTGAAAATAATATTGCTGTGCTAAAATATCAATGCATATATGTATAGATTTTGGAACTAACTATTGTTAAGGTAAAATATTATTTCCATTATTGACAAAAACATTGCTAGTATATTAGTTTCAAAATGAAATATAAAGGTTTCAAGTAGACTATGCCTATTGCACCTAGAAAATGCCATTGTATATATTAACAAATTAAAATAACAGGATATTTTAATACCCTAACAAAATCATAGTCATAGTTAGTCTTATTATTAACCTTGAGCATGGTTGCCCAAGTTTAGAAATTTCACAAAATTATACTCGTACAATGGTGCCAGAGGCTATGAAAAAATATATTGGCTCCAATATAATCGACCATTATTATACTATACTTTGTTTTAAATTTTATATATATTAATACATAGTTAATTATAAAAAAGACTGTTTAGTACAAAGAAAAAATATTTTATTCAGCAATATCCCTAATTCTATATTGTTAATATAGAATATACAAATATATAATTATCCTTCAAAGGGCATTCATGAGCCTTTAGAGGCTGCTATTTCCTTTTTTGGCCTTTGGGCTATCAACTAGGTTAGAGCATAATATAATGGCTAATAAAGAGAAATAATAATACTGCATAATAAGACTGCAAGATAATGTTCAGCTTGTTATCATTATTCAATAAAAACTTGTTTAGTATTAAATTATATTTAAGTTAGCTAATGCTATGTAGCTATGGTAGTAGCTGATGAAATAAGTCTATTAATAAGACTAGGCCTTAACATAATTTTTGAAAATTCATTTTACTTTAGCTAGAAAATACTATAAATAAACCTATCACATAATCCATAACTATCCTATTGCAGTATGATATAGCAGTTTTGTATACAGAATTATAAACAGGAAAACAATGCAAATGCTATAAGTATTTTTATTGACAGGGCAAATAATTTGAACAATTCTTTTTTAGCTCTAATTTGTCCCTTGTTACTAGTGCTACCTAGCTTTACTTATAAATATTTTGTTGCTTTCTAAAAAGTTATTATTTAAAAAGCTGCCATATGTCGAGCTATCAGAAACACTGTATTGTTACTCCCCTGGACATAACTTTTGTTCTCTGCTTTCAATTTTCAATTTGCTGCTATCAGTCAAAAAAATTTCTAATCATAAAAAGCTTCAAAACCAAAGCTATAGCCAAAATTAACACTACTTTTGGGATATCCTCTCATAACTAATATGGCGTATTGCCTTATTTTACTCAACAGCATTGCAAAATATCAAAATAGGCCTCTAACTTGAAGTCACAAAGTCAAAAAATAAAAAGTTAGACTTTTGTGTTTGGCCTAGTCATGCCTAACCTATCCAGCATTTGTAAATTATAAATTGGTACAATTAATTGATATCCAAGTTGAAATTGTCACTTTGAATCTTTAGTAAGCTAGCTGTCCATATTTCTAGCTATCACTGGCTAAGAAGTTAGTTTTTTTATAAAAATCTTTGCTATTAAAGTTATCTTTAGTTTGACACATAGAACACAAACATTGGTATTAATACACTGAGGAGCTAGAGCAGACAATACAGAACCCTTTTCAGATACACCTTATATTTAATAGAGTTCTGATAGAATTAACTTATATTACTGTGGGACTTCTGAGACAGACTAGTTTTAATATGTATTGTGCCATGCATCAATTGTGTTAATGAGTTGGTAAATTTTGGTATCAAACTATCTAGGAGGTACTTTTCTGCTCAGAAACTCCTATCATGAGGCTTAAAAATACTCTAATGTCGAGATTAGTCTTAAATGCCTTGAATCTGTTTACCAATGGATAAAGTTAATGCTATTTTTTCAGGTTTTTTTAGATCGACATGCAAGCATACCTAAGTAGACTGGATGCGCATGTGGCTGCATCACGAGCTCATATTGACCAATTGAATAATAAGATTGTAGCAGATACGTCCTCCACATTAGCAACAAAAACGACAATCCAATCTGTTAGCTCCAATCCTCACATTGCCGAGCGCCGTTTAAGCGCTATTGAGCGCGCCAATCAACTAGCTAAGCGTCGCATAGCAACTAATTCTTTGAGGAAATTGGCCAGTCAAATTGTTGGTGCGGCTAATGCGGCTGGTTTGACCTCATCAACAGAAGCTGAAGAGATTAGCAAGGCTGAGGATGTGAGTGCGGATGCAGCTGAGGCTGCTCTCGCAATGCTGGCTAAGGAGGCTGCCGAGATTCGCATTGATGAAGATCAGAATCACCTTGCTGACGGGGATGGCGATAACCAAGAGGTTAGTTTAAAGGGGTTTCTTTATTACTAAGATTATGCCGTATTAAGGGATCTTTATTTCCTTGTCTGTATTTTTGCGATTGTCTGTGTCTCTGTGTCTGTATTTGTCCGGCTGTTTGCCTGTCTCCCTGTGTCTGTATTTGTCCGGTTGCCTGTCTCCCTGTGTCTGTATTTGTCCGGTTGCCTGTCTCCCTGTGTCTATATTTGTCCGGTTGCTTGTCCCCCTGTGTCTGTATTTGTCCGGTTGCTTGTCCCCCTGTGTCTGTATTTTTCCGGTTGCTTGTCCCCCTGTGTCTGTATTTGTCCGGTTGCTTGTCCCCCTGTGTCTGTATTTGTCCGGTTGCTTGTCCCCATGTGTCTGTATTTATCCGGTTGTCTGTCTCTGTTTGTCTGTATTTGTCCGGTTGTCTGTCTGTCTTCCTGTGTCTGTATTTGTCCGGTTGTCTGTCTTCTGTCCCCCTGTGTCTGTATTTGTCCGGTTGTCTGTCCCCATGTGTCTGTATTTGTCCGGTTGTCTGTCTGTCTTCCTGTGTCTGTATTTGTCCGGTTGTCTGTCTCTGTTTGTCTGCATTTGTTTGGTTGACTGTCTCCCTGTGTCTGTATTTGTCCGGTTGACTGTCTCTGTTTGTCTGCATTTGTTTGGTTGACTGTCCCCCTGTGTCTGTATTTGTCCGGTTGTCTGTCCCCTGTGTCTGTATTTGTCCATTTGACTGTCTCCCTGTGTCTGTATTTGTCCGGTTGTCTGTCCCCCTGTGTCCGTATTTGTCCCGTTGTCTGTCCCCCTGTGTCTGTATTTGTCCGGTTGTCTGTTTGTCTGTCCCCATGTGTCTGTATTTGTCCGGTTGTCTGTCTCCCTGTGTCTGTATTTGTCCGACTGTTTGTCTGTCCCCTGTGTCTGTATTTGTCCGGTTGTGTGTCTCTGGTTGTTTGTATTTGTCCGGTTGTGTGTCTCTGGTTGTTTGTATTTGTCGGGTTGTCTGTCTCTGTCTGTCTGTATTTGTCCGGTCGTCTGTCTCTGTCTGTCTGTATTTGTCCGGTTGCCTGTCTGTCTGTCTGTATTTGTCGGGTTGTCTGTCTCTGTCTGTCTATTTGTCCGGTTGTCTGTCTCTTCTGTCTGTATTTGTCCGGTTGCCTGTCTTTCTGTCTGTCTGTCTGTCTGTCTGTCTGTCTGTATTTGTCCCGTTGTCTGTCTTCCTGTGTCTGTATTTGTCCTGTTGTCTGTTAGATCTCCTGTGTCTATAACTTTTTCTCCTTAAGTCTATAGTCTGTGTTTTTTTCAACCAACTAGCCTACTTTGACAGACCCTCACTTTCACTTTCAAAACCCATTCACCCAGGCCTCAGCCAGCCCGGAAACCCTGGCCTACGCCGCTCAAACTCGCGCCTGTCTCGACTGCCTGTCAGCCCGTCGCTCCGTAGCAGCCGCCGAGTCCGAGCTGGCCAGCCTCAGCGACCAATTCTCTAAGCACCTGCAATTAGCCGGTCTGTCAGTCAGCGACGCCGATTTAGTTGTTGCCTGGCGTTCAAACGGCGCCCAAAGCGCCACTGCTGAACGCGCCGGCGCCGATGCTAGACGTCGCTACGCCGCCAGTTTAACCTCCAACAGTGCGGCTAGCGAGCACGCCTCAGCTGTAGCTCTTCGTCGACGTTTGATCGGCACTGCTGCGGACCGGCTCCGAGCTAATCAGGGCGCCATTGCGGCGCTACTGCGATCGGATGCTCGGGTCGATCTGGCCGAGCAGCGTCGTCAAGCCGGCCGCCTGATGCTCGACACGTTTCAGCGACCCGAGACGTCGGAGCTGGCTGCGCTGGTTCAAGAGGCCGCTTCAGCTGTTGCCGCCTCGGCCTCGTTCGGGTTGTCTGGCGTTCAGGATGCCGGCAAACACCGGTTGGATTGTCGAGTGTTGGTTGATGAAGGTCACGGATTGTACAGTCTGCATCGCGTTCTGGAGGACGAGGTGAGCGACCAGTTTATGGAGGCTGATTTATAAAGAGGGAGGCTGATTTGATGAGGGCGGAAAAAGGGGTTGAAGAAGCTGACTTGATGAGGCAGAAGGAGGGATTGAAGAAGCTGATTTGATGATGCAGAAGGAGGGATTGAAGAAGCTGATTTAATGAGGCACAAGGAGGGATTGAAGAAGCTGATTTGATGAGGCAGAAGGAGGGATTAAATAAGCTGATTTGATGAGGCAGAAGGAGGGATTGAAGAAGCTGATTTAATGAGGCACAAGGAGGGATTGAAGAAGCTGACTTGATGAGGCAGAAGGAGGGATTGAAGAAGCTGACTTGATGAGGCACAAGGAGGGATTGAAGAAGCTGACTTGATGAGGCACAAGGAGGGATTGAAGAAGCTGATTTGATGAGGCACAAGGAGGGATTGAAGAAGCTGATTTGATGAGGCACAAGGAGGGAGTGGAGAAGCTGATTTGATGAGGCACAAGGAGGGATTGAAGAAGCTGATTTGATGAGGCACAAGGAGGGATTGAAGAAGCTGATTTGATGAGGCACAAGGAGGGAGTGGAGAGGCTGATTTGATGAGGCAAAATGAAAAATCTGAGTGGCTGGTTAGATGTATCGTGTATGAAGCTAATAATCTGATTTTCCCAATTAACCGCTTCCCAAACTCCTCAAATCCCCAGATCCGCGTCGCCGAATCCCGAGCCGTCGCCCGTCGCTCTGGCGCTATCATCGGCTCGGTTTTGGCCTCGCTGCGTCGACGCGTCGACTGTCTGGAAGCCCGCTCAGCCAACTGGAAGCTCGCCCGTACCAAACGCATTGAAACTGTGGAAAAATTGTTGAGCGACTGCTGCGAGCCGGTGGTTGACGAGCTGTCGCGCGGTGTCGATGGGCTGCACGAGCTGTTCAACGCGCATCGCAACCAGCCGGCCTTTCGTCTTCAGTCGGCTACGTCGGAGACGACGCCTTCTAGTTGATGCGTGTCTTTGATTAGAAAGAAAAATACTTTTTCGTGCATTTTTCGCGTTGCTGAAGCTCAATTTCTAAAACCAGTTTACGTACTAATTAGTACATTAAATATTTCCTTAAAATATATTCTATTTTTGCTGTGTTTTTTGCAAATTAGAAACCATTTTTTGTAATTTTCTAATCAATTTAGTAGTTTTAAAGTACCTTAAAAAGTGCCTTTCTCAACGGGTAAAAATTGTCTCCTAGAGCTGGGGCTCGAACCCACGACCTTCCGGTCATCAGGCGGATACCCTTAGCCACTAGGGTACAACTCCTCGCGATCTATAATCTCGTCTGTGTCAGCTGAAGCTACAGTCCTGGATTCATTAAGTACCTTGCTAAACGGGGGGTGCTCGAACCTTCCGGTACCCCCAGCTCCTAAAATTTTATTCAGACTCAGTTACAAAAGTACATTAACACTTTATTTCCTTCATTAACTTCCAGTCTGAATGACGTCATCACCATCTGAGCCGAAAACCTGTGCCTCTCAGCTGGAGGCTTCAATGACCTCGCCTCAGCGCCAGAATAGTCATCAGAATCATCAGCATCAGCCAGTCAGTTGCAGACGCCGAGTAGCCAGCACAAGTGCCGACAAGCTTCAATCGGTGCTGCTAGCCGGCGCACCGGAGAGTCGAGTGTTCACAGCCGGCAGGCCGCCCTGGTTTGGCGCGGACGGCGGCGCAGTTCGACAATCATTTGTGATTGGACTGTGCGGCGCCAGCGCTTCGGGGAAAACGTCGGTTGCTAGGCGAGTCAGTTAATTGAATTTGACGGTTGCTACGAGTACATAGCTAGGGTATACTGGAGAAGTTGTAGCCTAGTGGTTATGGTGTCTGCCTTATGACCGGAAGGTCTTGGGTTCGATTCTAAGCTTTATAGGAGATAATTTTTCAGCTCAGATAAGATCGGGTACTAGTTTGGTCTTTAATTTTATATAGAGAAAATTATTGCTTAAGTTTTACGGGTTGAAATGTATTGGAACAAAGGGTAGTTGGGTGTTACTTACACACGTAAACTATCATATATATATGCTGCTATAGTACTTTTAGTAGTTTTATGCAATTTAGTTGGAAAGCGCATTGAATAAGCAGAGTTAAGACATTTACAAATGATACAAACGCCCGTCTAGTGTACTCATAGGGACCTGTACTCGTAGATGGTGAATATTAATTTGGTGTGGATGGTAAATTTCCATAAATTGAAAGGGATATCGTTTTCCTTTTTGTTGGTTGTAAATTTTGCGATAATACGATGTACTTTAATTCTGTACTTTTAACTATGTATTTTAGTGATGCACTTTTAAGTATGTACTTTTAACTATATACTTTAATTTTGCACTTTTAACTATGTACTTTAATAATGTACTCTTACATGTGTATTTTTCTATGTAATTTAAGCTGCAAGAAAATTTAAGACATCACTAAGAGAAACTATCAATCTTCCTTCCCTTCCACAGAGCCATCATTGAGCGGCTTAGACAGCGCTGGGTGTCCCTACTCAGCATGGACTCCTATTATCGCGACGCCACGCCCGAAGAAGCCTCCCTAATCGAAACAAACAATTTCAATTTCGATCATCCGTGTGCTTTCGATATCGAATTGTTAGTAGAAACTTTAGCACGACTCAAACAGGGCAAACAGGTTCGAGTGCCAATCTACGATTTTGCTAGCAACGCCAGGGTGAAAGGCAGGACTCAGGTTATCTACGGTGCGAATGTGATCATCTTTGAAGGCATTCTGGCGTTCTGCGATAAGCGTCTGTTGGATCTGATTGATTTGAAGGTACGATGATTTTTTCATTGACTGCGGGTCTAAGTCCATCCATTAATATTTATAATTTTGTGTTTAATAAGCTGTCTTTTTACTGTCTTTAATTGTCTGTATGTGTTACTGTGTCTGTAATTGCTTGTCTGTCTTATTTTGTCTGTATTTGTCTGTCTGTCTCACTGTGTCTGTATTTGTCTGTCTGTCTCACTGTGTCTGTAATTGTCTGTCTGTCTCACTGTGTCTGTATTTGCATGTCTGTATTACTGTATCTGTAATTGTCTGTCTGTCTTACTCTCTGTATTTGTCTGTCTGTCTTACTGTGTCTGCATTTGTCTGTCTGTCTGTCTCACTGTGTCTGCATTTGTCTGTCTGTCTTACTGTGTCTGCATTTGTCTGTCTGTCTGTCTCACTGTGTCTGCATTTGTCTGTCTGTCTTACTGTATCTGTATTTGTCTGTCTGTCTTACTGTATCTGTATTTGTCTGTCTGTCTTACTGTATCTGTATTTGTCTGTCTGTCTTACCGTTCCTATATTTTTCTGTCTGTCTGTCTTACTTTGTCTGTATTTGTCTATCTGTCAGTCTTACTGTGTCTGTAATTGTCTTACTGTCTTACTGTGTCTGTAATTGTTTGTCTGTCTGTCTTACTGTCTTACTGTTTCTGTATTTGTCTGTCTGTCTTTTTGTTTCTGTAATTGTCTGTAACAGTCAACTCCTACAGCCCCACCAACAACACCTCGTCAGGTATTCGTCGACACCGACGAAGACGAATGCCTGGCCCGCCGTCTGCTCCGCGACATCAGCGAACGGGGACGCAGCGCGGCCAACGTTCTGGAAAGCTACGAAAAATTTGTGAAGCCCAGCTTCGATGAATTCATCGCGCCAACCCGGAGCAAAGCTGACGTCATAGTACCGCGCGGCGGTCAGAACCACGTGGCCATCGACTTGATCTGCCGGCACGTTAGGAATCAGCTGGTACTTCGGGGTGTTAGTACCCGCTCGCAGCTGGCTGAGACCTATGCAGAGAGTTATCAGGTCTGTCGCTTATATCCTCTATGTCACTCCTCATTATCTGTCACTCCCCATTATCTGTCACTCCCTATCATCGGTCACTCCCTATTATCTGTCACTATCATCTGTCACTCCCTATCATCTGTGGCTTTATCTCATCTGTCACTCCTCATCATACCTGTCACTCCCTATCATATCTATCACTCCCTATAATATCAGTCACTCCCTATCATATTTGTTACTCTCTATCATCTGACAATCCATATTATGTCACTCCCTATGATCTGTCGCTCCTTATCATCTATCACTGTATCATCTGTCACTCCATATCATCCGGCGCTTCATACCATGTTATTCCATATCATATTTCACTACATATGATCTCTTACTTCATGTCATTTGTCATCCCCTATCATCTCCGTCACTAAATTTTTTCTCTGTCACTCCTTATCATTAACTGTCGCTTATCTATCTGAGGGAGTATCTTTCTCTTATAATCGTTTTCACTCTCTATTAATTCTATCACTCTAATCATCTTTGTCACTCTATGTCATGTGTGTCACTGATTATAGTTTTCACTCCCTGTTATCTGTCACTCTAAAGTCCTCTCTATCCTTTTCATACTTCCTAATAATGTTTTATCTCCATTTTACTTGTCAGTCCATCATTTCCTAATCGCTCTCAAAAACTACTGATCCCCAAAATTCAGAAGCTGGAACGCCTACCATCAAGTGTACGAATTCTGCCTCAGACGCAACAAGTCCGTCACCTAATGACTCTATTGCGCAATCGTGACACGCCTCGCGACGAATTTGTATTCTATTCTAACAGACTGATGCGTCTGTTGTTCGAATACGCTATGTCCGAGCTGCCGCCCAAGGCTTGGGCCCCCGTTGAGGTGGAAATGCCGGACGGGTCAGCTTATAAGTGAGTGATTTTTTATGCGCCTTTGAGAATTCATCCTCAGATCCTTCAGAAAGCATCTCTACCTGCCCCTCAAATCCTTTAGATAACATCTCTAACAGCCTCTTAGATCCTTCAGAGGGCGTCTTTACCCGCCCCCCTCAGATCCTTCAAATGGCGTCTCTACCCGCCCCATCAGATCCTTCAGAGGGCGTCTCTACCCGCCCCCCTCAGATCCTTCAAATGGCGTCTCTACCTGCCCCATCAGATCCTTCAGAGGGCGTCTCTACCCGCCCCCACAGATCCTTCAGAGGGCGTCTCTACCCGCCCCCTCAGATCCTTCAGAGGGCGTCTCTACCCGCCCCCTCGGATCCTTCAGAGGGCGTCTCTACCCGCCCCCTCAGATCCTTCAGAGGGCGTCTCTACCCGCCCCCTCAGATCCTTCAGAGGGCGTCTCTACCCGCCCCTCGGATCTTTCAGAGGGCGTCTCTACCCGCCCCCTCGGATCCTTCAGAGGGCGTCTCTACCCACCCCCTCAGATCCTTCAGAGGGCGTCTCTACCCACCCCCTCAGATCCGTATTCCCCTAATTCTGACCGAACTTACCTGAAAAACTTGATAAATTTGGTACTGCGAATTCTAAATCTAGAGGCCTCCGTCGCGTTGACCCGGTCCTAGTTGGCGTCAGCATTTTACGCGCCGGCGAAACAATGGAACCGGCCCTAGCAGCAGTTGCTAAGGACGCCAGACTAGGCAAAATTCTAATTCAGACTAATAGAGAAACGGGGGAACCGGAGTTGCACTATCTGCGCCTGCCGCCCGGCACCTCCGAGGCTCAGGTGATGCTGATGGACGCCACGATTGCCACGGGAGCCGCAGCAATGATGGCGATCAGAGTCCTATTGGATCACGATTGTCAAGAGGAGAACATCACCTTCTGCACTCTGCTGACATCGGCTGCCGGCCTGACCGCCGTGACCTACGCATTCCCCAATATCCGTCTGGTTGCAGCCGCTATGGATCCCGTGCTGTCGGCCGCCTGTCAAATTCAACCGGGTTTCGGCAATTTTGGCGATCGATATTTTGGCACGGATACAGCAGCTGTACTGTCGTCGGAGGAGGATGATGGAGAACAGGATGAAGCTGGGAGATACTCGGAATGCGAGATGGCTGTTTTAGCGGAGTAACTGTCCTCATTTTTGATTGTGCAATTTTTTTAGTCTTCTCTTAGAAGAACAGTTTGTGCTCCACTTTAAAGTACATTAGCCAGTATTGAGGCTTATTGTTATCGCACTGAATAAATTCATTCGTACCTATTTGTATGTTTTGTATGTTATGCTGATTTTAGACGGTATGCTTTCCAAGTTAGTATTTTGTCTTACGAGGGTATTTTATTGTCACGCATTATAAATTAGGTTTTAATAATCTGCAGTAGCTACTCCCTGAACGCTACGAGGGGCGTTCAATAAGTTTCCGGATGCACAGAAATGAAAAGCGTCAGAGGGAAGATAAATGTCAGGCCTTTTCGAAGTACTCTACAGCAGCTTCGATGCACTTTCTCATCCTTTCAAACCAAGTAGCAAAGCAGCCAGCCCACTCTGACTGAGGGATGTCGAACAGGTGACTTTGGAAGGCCTCGACGGCCTGTTCCGGCGATGCAAATCGGACTCCCTTGAGCAGGCGCTTGACTCGTGGGAACACAAAGAAGTCACACGGTGCCAAGTCGGGGCTGTAGGGTGGGTGCTGAAGCAGTTGGACGCGATTCTGCTCCATGAACTCCACAGTAAGGCGCGCAGTGTGGGCCGGGGCGTTGTCCTGGTGGAGCAGCAACCCACGATGGCGAGTCCTTGGGCGCTTCTCAGCGATGGATTGCAGCACCTGGGGCATACACTCGGTTACATACCAGCCCGCAGTCACCGTCCGCTGTGTTACCAGCGGAATCATGGCTACGGGACCGCTGCGAGCCACAAAAACAGCCACCATCTGCTTGGCGACACTTCGCGACCGCACCAGCTTTGAAGGTGGCGGGCTGCCAATGGGGGTCCACTGAGCTGACTGCTGCTTGCTCTCCGGGTCAAAACAGTACACCCAGGTCTCATCACCACTGACGATGTCCCAGGAGCTCGTTGATCTTCCACCGTCGAATCTTTCGAGCATTGAATGGCACCAATCGATCCGGGCCTGTTTCTGCTCCTGGGTCAGGTGATGAGGCACCCAGCGTGCGGACACCTTGCTGAGGCCAAGCCTTTCATGCAGGATGGTTGAGGTGCTTCCCGATGAAATGCCCACAGCGGTGGCTAGCTGTTGCACTGTCAACCGCGGGTCTTCCTCAACGAGGGCCTGCACTGCAGCCACTGCTTCCTGAGTGGTCGAACTCAGGGGTCGTCCTTCACGAGCCTCGTCTTCGAGCGACACTCGGCCCCGACGAAATTCCGCGAACCAGTCAAAGACGGTTGTTCTCGAGGGTGCAGTATCCCCGAAGGCTAGGCGAAGCCGTTCTAAGCTTTGCGACTGGTTCAGACCACATTTGTAGTCGTAAAAAATCATCGCTCTCCAGTGGATGCGCGACAGTTCCATAATAGATACTTGAAGTTGGAGGTGATAGGTGACTTTGAAGTGAAGTTGTGAGATTCAGGTTTATTGTGTAATCTTTATATTTTATATCAAATCTCAGGAGATGTACATTTTTCATGTGAGTACATTTTGAGCAGCCTATAGTGCGCTGGCTCTTATGGTCCGGAAACTTATTGAACGCCCCTCGTATTTCACAACCCTGCGTCAAATCTCTGTCAATAAATGTAGCTATGAACACAACCCTACGCCATCTCTCTGCCCACAATGTACACTCGAAACTAAAATCTACGCTAGCTCTCTCATAATTTACACTAGCTCTAAACACAACCCTACGCCGTCACTCCTTCTCTCTCCCCATAATGTACACTAGCTCTGAAAACAACCCTACGCCAGCTCTCTCCCCATAATGTACACTAACTCTAAACACAACCCTACGCCAGCTCTCTCCCCATAGTGTACACTAGCTCTGAAAACAACCCTACGCCAGCTCTCTCCCCATAGTGTACACTAGCTCTGAAAACAACCCTACGCCAGCTCTCTCCCCATAATGTACACTAGCTCTAAACGCAACCCTACGCCAGCTCTCTCCCCATAATGTACACTAGCTCTAAACACAACCCTACGCCGGCTCTCTCCCCATAGTGTACACTAGCTCTAAACACAGCCCTACGCCAGCTCTCTCCCCATAGTGTACACTAGCTCTGAACACAACCCTACGCCAGCTCTCTCCCCATAATGTACACTAGCTCTAAACGCAACCCTACGCCAGCTCTCTCCCCATAATGTACACTAGCCCTAAACGCAACCCTACGCCAGCTCTCTCCCCATAGTGTACACTAGCTCTGAACAAGCTCCAAATGCAGTTCGTCTCTAGCATTAGTGATTTGTTATTTCGGCAAGAATTTTATATCATATGAAAACACTTTTTAGACTTTTGAATGAACTAATAAATCTTTGGTGCCCTTTAGATGCTTGAAAACACAACACATTTTCGATCATGTTTTTAGCTGAATTCGTTGACCAGCTGGAAAGTGCAGTTATTGGTACTAGCGATCGGCATTTGGTTGGATTTTATCGTTTTATTTTATTATAACAAGCAAATTATGTTCTCAGTCAAGAGAAAAAAAAGTAATTTACCTATTCATGCATTAATCATGTTTTTTATTTTTGCCTGATTTTATAAATAAACTTATTGATTTTTATTAAATACATCTTGTTGCTGAAACATTTTTTCATTTTTTAACGTTATATTTTGCTAAAAACTAACTAGCATAAACAAACTGATTCTTGTTTCAGCTGTTCTCCAACCTCATCGTCACAATTGGCCTTAAATTTTGTTGGACTTTTGTCAGATTTCTACTTTTTCTGCTTCTACTTCTATTCTTAGCTACTTCTACAGCCTCAGCTAGCGCCGCTTCGTCCTCGTCCCCGTCGGCTTTGCCGACCTCCTCGGCCTCCTCGTCGGCTGATTCTTCGACGACGACTAAATTGCGTCATCAACAGCTGCCCTGCGATCGGCTACGTCCCGGTCAGTTTCTCTGCTTGGAGCCGGACATTGACCCCGCCACTCAGCAGGCTGTTAATTGTAGTAGGGAGGGATTGGCGCCTGTTATCTGCGAATTGGCCGATAATCTGACCTGTATTGGCGATTTCGTCTGTCCGTCAACGGTGCGTATGCTAACTAATGTTTTTTGTCCGATAAGTGCTTCAAAAATAGCATTTGACGTGATTAACACGAGCCTATGGTGTTTGTTTCTAAAAATAGCAAGTGACGTCATCCAATGAGATTTTTTGTGTTTCTAATTTTTTAGAGACTTATCCGGTGATATTTCTTCTAAAAATAGCAAGTGGCGTCATTTACTGGCCTTTATTATGTTTGTTTCTAAAAATAGCCCATGACGTCATTAGATTGCTCTGGTCTTTGTTTCCAAAAATAGCATCATTTGGTTTATATTGGGTACAGTTGAGTTTATTTAAATTTGAAATTGCAGCTAAAACCCGGCGTTTATCCGACTCGCTGCTTTCAATCAACCGCGTCTTGTCGTTGGACAAACGGCAAACAATTTCACATAGCCGTCCTATTGTCCGTATTCACCGGGTTTCTAGGCCTGGACAGATTCTATCTGGGCTACCCGGCTATTGGTCTGGCTAAGCTGTTTACATTCGGCGGCTACGGCTTCTTGCACCTGTTGGACGTGATTTTAATTAGTCTGCAGATTGTTAGACCCGCCGATCATTCGCACTACGTTTCGCCGCACTACGGACCGTTGGCTACCCAGATACCGGCTAGCAACGATACGCTGTTTACTGGCGGAACATCCTAAAATCCTAGTCTTTGTTTTATTAATTAGTGAGTTGTGTAATTAGTACGTAAATTTCATATAGAAATTCCCTGAAGTAGAATTTTTCTAAAAATAGCCTGTGACGTCATAGCATTTTAGACTCTTTGTTAAGTAAGTCTTCTAATAGCCACCGACCTAATCTGTCTGATTCTAAAAATAAACAGTGACGTCACAGCATTTTAGAATCCTTCCAAGGATGTCTTATACTCGTAATAGGTACCGACCTAATCTGTTTTAAAGTCATTCTAAAAATAGCTACTGACCTAATTGCGTTTTAGAATCTTTGTTGAATTGCCTTAAAATTTTATATTTCAGAAAGACTCAGCATCTATCATACTATTGAGCATGTCTTCGTTGCAAAAAAGCTCTAAATCAGAGACCGACGACTTGTCTGTCGATCAGCGAGCCGATCTTAGAAGTCGCTTCTTGCGAGCGCTGGAAGCCGCCGAGGGTCGTCCGATAAGTCTCAGCTTCCACGGCTCTCGTCGGGTGCCGCTGGAGGCGGACGAATTCCTAGCCGCCGACATCAACTTCTCAACGCTCTGTGTGAAAGGCTTGGCGGCGCCGCTTGGAAAGATTGACAGGGCTTTGATTAGAACTGGGGATTTGGTGTCCATGACAACCAAAAAGTAATGGCTAGTTTTGTCTGCTTTAATCAATTTCCTCAAAGGTTTTTCAGAGAAACGAAAAATGTCAGAGGGATTAGGGATTAATTCTCCCCTTGGGATTAGGAATCAATTATCCAATTGGGATTCGGTATCAATTATCCCGTTGGAATTAGTGATCAATTCTTCCATTGGGATTAGGGATCAATTCTCCCATTCGGATTAGTGATCAATTATCCCATTGGGATTCGGTATCAATTATCCCATTGGAATTAGTGATCAATTCTTCCATTGGCATTAGGGATCAATTCACCCATTGTGATTAGTGATCAATTCTCCCATTGGGATTAGGGATTAATTCTCCCATTGGAATTATTGATGAATTCTCCCATTTGGATTAGGGATCAATTCTCCCATTGGAATAAGGGATGAATTCTCCCATTGGGATTAGGAATCGATTCTCCCATTCGGATTAGGTATCAATTCTCCCATTGGGATTAGGAATCAATTCTCCTATTGGAATTAGGGATCAATTCTTCTATTTGGATTAGGGATTAATTCTCCCATTCGTTTTAGGGATCAATTCTCCCATTGGGATTCTGAATAAATTCTCTTATTGAGATTAGGGGTCGGTTTTCCCATTGGAATTAGGGATCAATTCTCCTATTGGGATTCGGGATCAATTCTCCCTTAGGATTAGCAATAATTTTCCCATTGGAATTAGTGGTCAATTTTCATCATAGCGATCAGAGACATTTTTTATTTGAAATAGCACTGTAAGAATCTCTAATAGGGTTTTGAGGTGATTGCCATAAAATATTATATTTCTTAAAATTTTAATATCAATAATAATAATTGTGGTTAATTGTCTTTATTCAGTGTTGACTAATTTGTTTATTCTCGATAATTTATGCCCAAAACTACGTTTTAATCAAATAAATTTACTTGTTCTTTGAAAGGAATCTTTTCTCTCGGTCATAATGAATCTTTGTGTACGCAGGTCTTTGTTAAATCTACTTTACGCACATGTATATTTCGCTCAAAGAAACATCAACAATGAAAATTTTGTTATTTTATCTGTCTATCTACTGGCTGGTAAAATTGAATAAAATTCAACAATGTGTACAGTTATTTATTAAAAATAAATATTTCATTAGTAAAAGTTACCGCCGTATTGTAACATTTCATTTTTTGCGCTAATTTGTCAATAAATGATGTGTATTATGAAACTTTATACTAAATTAAGAAGTTTGGTTACTGAACTATTATAACTGAATATGTGATCTTCAATTTATTGGGGCAAATCTATATGAACACTTACTCAATATTAATTCGAGAATCTATGATCTCAGCTTAGATGGACTGAAGCAATGTGGGATTAAGTGCCTTGTTCAAGGACAAAAATTGTCTCCTAGAGCTCCTAAGGGGCTCGAACCCACGACCTTCCTGTCATAAGGCTACAACTCATCTTTATGATACTGTTAGGAGTCGAAGTCATCAATACAAACAAAATATCTCAAGAATGATACTATTTTACTAAATAGAACTATTTTAGTAATTAAATTCCGAATTTATCGTCAATCATATATGCCCCGACATATCCGTAATCATGTCATAAAATTATTGACAAATTCAATTTAGGTGGGTAGATAATTCTATTCTAAAAAATTGATTCAAAGTCTCCATTACCTATTTTTGCCTTTATCGGTGCTGGAAGCTTCCTTTTCCAAGAAACTATTCGTCCCCAATTTCACTCAGTATTCCCGAAATTTTTTAAGCAATAGTCATTAATAACAAAATTCCCTTTTTGGGATTTATTTCATCCTTGCTTGGATATTCATCATATCGCATTATTAATAGTGTAATAAATAGTATCACATTTATATTTTACTATTGCATTCTCAGAAATCCCATCTCCGCTTATGATAAACCTACTAATCTCATCTCAACTTATCATAATTCCAAAAATCCCATCTCTTCTTATTATAATCCCATAAATCCCATGTCTGCTTATTATAATCCCAAAAATCCTGTTTCCACTTCTAATAATCTAAAAATCTCATGAATCTTAACCGGATCCCTGCTATCAAAATCCCAGAAATCCCATCTCCGCCTATCATAATCCCAGAAATCCAATCTCCGCCTATCATAATCCCAGAAACCCCATCTCCGCTCATCATAATCCCAGAAATCCCATCCCCGCTTATCATAATCCCAGAAATCCCATCTCCACCTATCATAATCCCATAAATCCCATCTCCGCTTATCATAATCCCAGAAATCCTATCTCCGCATGTCATATTACTAAAATCCCAGTTTTTCACTAAGCCTCTAATCCCCATCTACACTATTTAAAAATCCCATTCCAGATGTTTGAAACCTCTAAAACAAGCAGCTCCCAGCCAAGATGACGAGCCCTCACCCTTCAGCTCGCGAATCCGACAGCCTCGAAGACGAGCTGACCTGCCCCGTCTGCCTCGACCTCTTCGCCGATCCCGTCGTGCTGCCCTGCTCGCACAGCCTCTGTCGCGAATGCCTTCGTCGAACCGTTGCGTCAGTCGGTTGCCGGTGTCCGCAGTGCCGACGCGACTTGACGTCGACATTCGCCGACCGAGAGCTGGACGTCGCCGTGTCGGCGCTGCCTCGCAATTTGGCGCTGGCTTCGTTTGTTGCCAGGCATCGGGACGAGCAGCAGCGGCTGAGTCGAGCTCGGGAGCGTCAGCTGAGGCAGGCGGAGCTGGCCAGCAAGTTGGAGACGAGGTGGCGGGCCACCAGCGGTGGCGGCGAGCGGCTGTCGACAGGGACGAATGAGGCCGAGGACGAGCAGTTTGACGGATTGAGCTGCGAGATGTGTCAGGGTGACGCTGAGCGGTTCGTTTGATTTTCGACTTTGAATTTTTGTCCTAAAATCCCTCCAGAACCTTTCCTAAAATCGACGGCATTTTAGTGTATCTAAGAAATCCGTCATTTTAAGGGATAGTTTATCTAACAAATAAATCTTCTTAATGGGCTACTTAAGATAGTTTGGGATAAATCATAAAGCCAAAAATCCTTATCTTTTATCCCCAAAAACCTCATTTCAAAAATATATTGATCTCAGAAATCTCAAATCTGCATTTTGATCCCAGAAGTCCCGATATTTTAATCCCAGAAATCCCATATCCTCATATTTTGATCCCAGAAATTCCATATCCTCATATTTTGATCCCAGAAATTCCATATCCTCATATTTTGATCCAAGACATCCCATATCCTCACATTTTGATCCCAGAATTCTCAAATCCTCATATTGTAATTCCAGAAGTCCCATATCCTCGAATTTTGATCCTAGAAATCCCATATCCTCATATATTAAGCTAAAACATCCCATATCCTCATATTTTGATCCAAGACAACCCATACCTTAAATTTTGATCCCAAAAATCTCATTTCCTCATATTGTAATCCCAGATATCCCATATCTTCATATTGTAGTCCTAGAAATCCCATATCCTGATATTTTAATCCCAGAAATCCCATGTCCTCATATTTTAATCCCAGAAATCTCATATCCTCATATTGTAATCCCAAAAGTCTCATATCCTCATATTGTAATGCCAGAATTCCCATATCCTTATATTAATCCCAAAAATCCCATGCCCTCGTATTGTAATCCCAAAAATCCCATATCCTCACATTATAATCCCATAATTCCAATTCCTAACTTTTATAATCCCACAACAAACAGCCCCTTAAGTCCCCCCCGATCCCAACAGCCAGCAGGCCGAGCTGTACTGCCCTCAGTGCGAGGTTGCCTACTGCTCCGACTGTCTGCGCCGCTACCACCCCGGCCTCGGGCCGCTCCGCTTGCACGCCGTCGTTCAACTAGCCGGCGGCGACGGTGGCGACGGTGGCGACGACATTCTCCGCAAAATTCGACGCTCCCTGCGTTGTCGACAAAGCGGTCAATCGTCAAAAGTCCTCCTCGACGGACTCAAAGATATACGACGACACCGTCGATGTACATCGCACCCAACCAATCAGATTCGTCTGCACTGCGTCACCTGCAACGTCGGCGTGTGCACCGACTGTCTCGCTGTTGATTCGATGGTCGACGAAAATGCCGACCGCAGTCGCCACGCCGGTCACTCGTTGATCACCTTGACGGCGGCCGCGCAGTCTCGAGCTCATCGCCGACGGGAACTCGGCAAGAAAGCCGCATCCTTGGCCGCCGAAGTCGATCGGGAAGCGGCCGCCACCAGGCGAGCTCGAGACCGGCTGCGTCAGTCGATTGTTGAGTCGCGTCGATGCCTGGAACTGTTGAGTCGTCGGGCGGCGTTGGATTTGATGGCCGTCGTGCAGGCGGCCAGAGCCGAGGTCGAAGATCGAGCGGCCGCGTTGGACGACGCGACTGAGGCGTCGGCGAGGCTGGACAGGCAGCTGGCTGCTCAGGTTCGCGACTTCTGTGACTGGTCATCATCATGATGGGTCATGATCATATCATTAGAAATAACAGGTCATGGTCATTAGGGAATGACGGGTCATGATCATTAGAGAATGACGGGTCATGATCATTAGGGAATGACGGGTCATGATCATTAGGGAATGACCGGTCATGAATAACTCATAATCATTAGGAATGACCGGTCATGAATAACTCATGATCATTAGGGAATGACCGGTCATAAATAACTCATGATCATTAGGAATGACCGGTCATGAATAACTTATGATCATTAGGAATGACCAGCCATGAATAACTTATTATCATTAGGGAATGACCGGTCATAAACAACTTATGATCATTAGGAATGACCGGCCATGAACAACTAATGATCATTAGGTAATGACTGGTCATGAATAACTTATGATCATTAGGAATGACCGGTCATGAATAACTCATGATCATTAGGAATGACCGGTCATGAGAAACTTATGATCATTAGGAATGACCGGTCATGAACAACTCATGATCATTAGGAATGACCGGTCATGAATAACTCATGATCATTAGGAATGACCGGTCATGAATAACTTATGATCATTAGGAATGACCGGTCATGAGAAACTCATGATCATTAGGAATGACCGGTCATGAATAACTCATGATCATTAGGAAATGACCGGTCATGAGAAACTTATGATCATTAGGAATGACCGGTCATGAATAACTCATGATCATTAGGGGAATGACTGGTCATGAATAACTTATGATCATTAGGGATGACCGGTCATGAACAACTTATGATCATTAGAGAATGACCGGTCATGAACAACTTATGATCATTAGGAATGACCGGTCATGAACAACTTATGATCATTAGGAATGACCGGTCATGAATAACTCATGATCATTAGGAATGACCGGTCATGAACAACTTATGATCATTAGGAATGACCGGTCATGAATAACTTATGATCATTAGAGAATGACCGTTCATGAAAAACTTATGATCATTAGGAATGACCGGTCATGAATAACTTATGATCATTAGGAATGACCGGTCAGAAACAACTTATGATCATTAGGAATGACCGGTCATGAATAACTTATGATCATTAGGGATGACCGGTCATGAACAACTTATGATCATTAGGAATGACCGGTCATGGGGCCATTTGAAGGTCACCGTTTCCGATTTTTTTTTATTTGCGTTGACAAATCATTAATTATGCTGATGATTGACAGCATCTTGACATCCCTAGAGCCGCCTGTCCTCCCGTCTGACTCGCGTGTCCCGCCAGCTGCTGCATACCGGATCCACCTCGGCGAATAGCGCGAGGATTAGCGCAAGCGGAGGCAGCTCACCAGCAGCTGCTCAGCCAGATTCCGATGATGAAGTTTTGTTTGACGATTCCGCCTATCAGCTGGCCGCCTCCCAGTTCGAGCGCTGCTCCGTCAAAGCGCGCTGCCTAGCCGATTCCGGCGCCGAGGCGCGCTCCAGTTTAGACGCGCGCGCAGCCGAAGTGCGCCAACTGCCTGACGATTTTTCTAGCCAGCTGAGGCGCCACCTGGCCGAGGTTTGGCTACTGGCGTTGAAAAATGGGGACGGCTGCGAGACTGCCGGTGTTGGTGGAGATGGTCGGGATCGGGGGTGAGCTTTGGGAGGGATTTGAATAGGTCCCCGTGAATACCTCTTCCCCTTCAGCTTATTTTTTCACTTCTTTTCCTCTTTCTTCTTCTTTCCCTCTTCCGTCGTCTTCTTTCCCACTTTTATCTTCTTTCACTCTTCTATCTTCTTCTTTTTCTATTCCATCTTCTTCTTTCACCCTTCCGTCTTCTTTTCCTCTTCTGTCTTCTTCCTTCACTCTTCTGTCTTCTTCTTTCACTCTTCCGTCTTCTTCTTTCACTCTTCCGTCTTCTTCTTTCACCCTTCCGTCTTCTTTTCCTCTTCTGTCTTCTTCTTTCACTCTTCCGTCTTCTTCTTTCACTCTTCCGTCTTCTTCTTTCACCCTTCCGTCTTCTTTTCCTCTTCTGTCTTCTTCTTTCACTCTTCCGTCTTCTTCTTTCACTCTTCCGTCTTCTTTTCCTCTTCTGTCTTCTTCTTTCACTCTTCCGTCTTCTTTTCCTCTTCTGTCTTCTTCTTCTCCTCTTCTGTCCTGTTTTCATCCTTCATCTTCTTCTTTTACTTTTCTGTCTTCTTCTTTTCCTACTGTCTTCTTCTGTCTTCTTTTTCTCCATTATTGTATTGTTTTCCTCTTCAATCTTCTTCTAGCTTCTGCTTTTTTCTACTAGACCTAGGAAACACTTCTACAGTCTTTTTTATTAAATCAATGGATAAATGTTTAAATGTTCTTTTTAATTTTCAGTCAATCAACCTCAGCTGAATCTGCCGTCCCCGTTCCATCTACTCGCAGTAGTAGCGTCAGCAAATTAACGGCACCGACAGCACAGACTAAATCAAAAGCTAATAATAATAATTTGATATTTCCTCGCGAAGCGTCCACCTGGGGTTTCGCAACGGCCGTGTTCAGTCCCGACGATTTCCTTGTATCCAACGGAACCCGATGGACCCTGCTGATTAATTGGACGGGTCATTCGCAACAGCTGGGGACTCAATTCACCGACGTTGTCGCTTCAACCGGCGTGTCAGAGCGTCCAATTTCTTCTTCTACGAATTTAAATTTGTTGCTAGGCAGCGCTGGATTCGGTTTCTTAGTAACCGATAAATGCGTGGCTTTTGTTGCTAGGGGCGGAGAGTTGGCCCAGCGATGCGTGTGTCGGTTGCCATTGACAACGACAGCTGCTGGAAATAATACTACCGATAGCAACGCTACTAGCAGTAGTATGGGTAGTTTCGGATTGCGGCTACAAATTCAATTGTCTATTCCAGCTTACGGTCCAGCATCTGTGGCCTACGAAATCGCTGAATTGCTGCAGGGTCAACAGGCTGATTCAGTTGCAGCTGTTAGGGGTGTAGAAATTCTCGGCACCAAGTGTTGCAGACTCTATCCGGTGCTTTGCGTTACCAATCGGGTTCGAGTGCAGGTGCTCGAGCAGCCGACTCGAACTGGTGTGGATAGACAATAAAAGTGAAACTTGGTTTTGGTCTTGGTAGCTCTCTGATTTCTAAAATACCCTAAAATTGTGTGATACCCTAGAAATCGAATTGCCTCAATCTCAATTTTTTATTCGCTACTATCTCTATGTGGTAATAGTCTCTGATCCCTAAAAATCCCGCAATTTCCGAATCCCACCATTCTCTGATCCCTAAGAATGACACAATTCTCTTATCTCTTAAAATTCTGCAATTCTCTTATTCCCGCCATTCCCGAATCCCACCATTCTCTGATCCTTAAAAATCCCACAATTCTCTGATCCCTAAAAAATGCCGCAATTCTCTCATTCCTCTAAATCCCGACATTGTTTGATCCCTAAAAATACCACAATGCTCTGATCCCTCAACATCCTGCAATCCTCTGATGCCAAAAATTCCCGCAATTCTCTGATCCCTAAGAATCCCACAATTCTCTGATCCCTAAAAATCCCACTATTCTGTGATCCCAAATCCCACTATTTTTTAATCCCTAAGAATCCCACAATTCTCTGATCCCTAAAAATCCCACTATTCTGTGATCCCAAATCCCACTATTTTTTAATCCCTAAGAATCCCACAATTCTCTGATCCCTAAAAATCCCACTATTTTCTGATCCCTAAAAATCCCACAATTCTCTAATCCCAAAAAATCCCACAATTCTCTGATCCCTTAAAATCTCACAATTCTCTGATTCCTTAAAATCCCACAATTCTCTGATCCAAAAAAATCCCGCCATTCTCTGATCCCTAAAAATTCCAAAATTCCCTGATCCCTAAAAATCCCACGATTCTCTGATCTCTAAAAATCCCTAAACTTACATAAAATCAATTTTTGTTTCATAGGTGCTTTGGTTCTGTTAAAAATATTTAACAACAAATTTTTATTAGCCCACTTTGGTCCACATAAGCTACTGTTTATTTTAATTGGTGTGAAAATTTAGACAAATTCGAGTTATATTTTACTATCCAGTAGTATTACGAGTTTTTTTAAGCGCCCTGTCAGGTTGTTTGCTTTTTTTATACTCGTATGTTTTATATTTATTTACCAATTTGCGGTGTATGACTTGTTCTTTTGACTCGCATAACAATGAGGCATTCCACATAGATGCTTACTATAAAATTTTTATGTTATCTTTTTCCACAGTTGTTATGCTATATTTTATGATCACTATTGAATCTCTATCAAAAATTCTATACACATACGTAGAGTCATAGTATTTTCGTGTCACTTTTATTGATATTTTTGTGTTTTTAATAAAAATGCATCGTATATTTTGTCATCTTGTATCCTGGCTATAATGTAGGATCAAAATTATTATTGATTACAATATTTATGGCCGATTTTGATTTTTAGTGATTTTTTAAATGGGTAGAAAGAAAGTTTGGATTAAGCGAGAGTAAAATTGGTGAATGTTTTGAGTGGCTAAATAGAACAGGCTGAGAGGTAAATTCCCGTAAAATGTACATTGTCTGCTAATCCACCTAAAATGTACACGTCTTTTTGTGGAAGCATCACGCCTAATCCACGTATACTAAAATCTAAATCTAAATCTGCAGGAGGGCTGCAGGCACTTTGACGCTTTAAGCGACATCGTCCCACAACCAGCGAGTGTGCATGACTGTCCATCGCGCTGGCTCCTGAAGCGCGTTCAGTCACACTAAATACGGTATGCAGGCATAGACACACACACAGGCCGGCACCCAGTCACGCACTCACATAGGGTGTACAAACCGGTAATTCCAGTAATGTAAACTCTGCCAAGTTTTCAAGCTTTAACACTCCTGAGAGATATTTGGAATTCTTAGACCCGGAGTCAAGGAAGCTTTTTTCAACTTTTAGACTAGGAAACCATAGGTTAGCCTGTGAAACCATGAGATCAGTGAGACCAAAAGTTCCGTACGAAAACAGAATTTGACCAAAGTGCCACTGCGAAGTAGAGAATGAGATACACTTTATGCTTAAATGCACCTGGAAGGAATACCAACGCGAAAAGCGTTCATAGAAAATGTTGCAAAAAATATGCAGAACTTTAGCTTTCTGACAGATGAAGATAAAGTACTCTATCTGATGACACAGGAAGACGAAACTTTAACGAAGGAGCTAGTAGAATTCATTACAGAGATTAGTAAAATTAGAAATATATAGCTAATACTACTGCTCTGAATACCTACTGAAGTATTGCGTTGTAGATTTTACAATCCCAAATATTAATCGTTGTTATCAGTCCACCCATAAATAATCGCTCTGTATTATCGTATTATTTAGTCTTTTTTTCTCGTTTGTTCTTTTCATACAAATAAAAATTGAAAAAAATCGGCTCATTTTTGCGTGTGCTAATAATATTAATAATAATAATGCCTTGGGGGTTTGCCCTCATGGGCGTAAATTGCACAACTGGCCCATAGCCCAACCAATTCGTGCACAAGGCCCCAAATTAATGTGACCCTGCACACGAAACCGCGCTAGGGAAAATAGGCAACCTACAACGCGGGGTCGAACCTGGACCAGTGGCACACAAGGCAGACGCGCTAGACCGCCGAGCCACTCGTCCCCTAATCTACGTGTACAGACGGAGATGGGAAAAATATGCACATATTGGGCTTGAAAAAATCACCCCTAGCCCATGTGCACAGCACAGCGGGAGAGGGTTTGAAAAAATCACGCCTAGCCGACGTGCGCAGCACAGCGGGAGAGTGGTATTGTATTCACGTATTGTGAAAAAATCACGTTTAGGTAATCCCGAGTGTAGATACGGAGACAGTGGTTAAATGTACATACATTTGGCGTTAAAAACCATATCCAACCCGCTTACACAGACAAACTAAAGTAATAAAATGTATTTTAAAAATGTAAAAAAACGCTCGTCTGAACCGCGCGTGCACAGGCAAAGCGAGTTTAGGATGTCCATAGAGGAAATCCCCATGCATGACGGTGGGATTGGATTGGGGATTGGATGAATTTTGACAACCAATGACAGTCTTTTATCTGCGTTGTGCGTTAATGCATTTTATCCCTATTTATAATCGTGAGCGTACGATAGTCTTCCTGATTAATTTTTTTGGAAATAAGCCCAGAGCTAGCTATACACATTAATCGTTTGCGGAATATTGAAATGAAATTTTCAAACCAGCAGAAAAATATATAAATATTCTAATTCGTTTTTCGCTGGCAACTTAAAAAACGTTGTTGCTTAAGGAGGCTTGGTGAGTTACGTAACTTTCAGTTGCTTTTTATGGATGTACTCGTATAGGAGGCTTTATTACGTGTATCGAAAGAGTTAAAAATTATGGAGAAATTTGCATTTTAAATGTATTTATACGTAGATAGAAAACCGTTAATTTTCTGAAGTAAATTTGCGAAAATAAAGTAAAACTGAAAATTACTTTTTTTCTCTGCACGAAATTTCCATATTTTCGATGCATTAAAAAACTGGAACTTGATTACAAAAAATTAATCCCAAAGGATGAGCAAACGGTTGAAAATTGCTACCCGAGTATAGGCTTTAATTTTCCGAGCGTGCTTTCGAGCTGGTCCCCAAGAGCCCTGAACTGCATTTCTGTTAACTACATAATTATCATTGCCCCGCGGAAGCTGTGACCAGTTTTTTTCAAAATTTCACTAAGCTTTACTGTTCATTGGGCTGAGGAAAGGAACTCAATTTTTTTGTGCATGCATTTATAACCGATGTTTATTTCATCGTAGTATTATAATGCTTCACAGAATAAAGTCATTTTATCGAGCTAAATCAACACTAAAAAAACTACAATGTACTTCTACGTACACATGTTTGACATTGATTGTAAAGGAGTTGTATAGTACGAGCTGTTTAAATGTGTACGCTCGTACCTGTACTGAAAATTAGAGTGCTGGAGGAAGGCAGGGGGCGAGTGGCTCGGCGGTCTAGCGCGTCTGCCTTGTGTGCCACTGGTCCAGGTTCGACTCCGCGTTGTAGGTTGGCTATTTCCCCAGCGCGGTTTCGTGTGCAGGGTCACATTAATTTGGGGCCTTGTGCACGAATTGGTTGGGCTATGGGCCAGTTGTGAAATTTACGCCCATGAGGGCAACCTCCAAGGCATAGAGAGTGTACATTGCTGGAACCGCCGCTTGTACATCCTATGTGAGTGCTTGACTGGGTGCCGGCCTCTGTGTGTGTCTATGTCTGCATACCGTATTTAGTGCGACTGAACGCGCTTCAGGAGTCAGCGCAATGGACAGTCATGCCCAGTCGCTGGTTGTGGGACGATGTCGCTTTAAGCGTCAAAGTGCCTGCAGCCCTCCTGCAGGTTTAGCTTATTTTAGTTGAGGAAAAGTACATTAATACACATAATAAAAAATAAATTTAGATAACTCATCTTTCGACTTGATGTACGACCAACAGCCAACGGTACAGCCGCAGCTACGCATCCGAGGGTTGTGTACAGCTGCTGCTCAGTCCTGACGGGCTGGAGGGGCCGCAACACCCACCATTAATATTCCCAGCTCAAACTGCTCAAGAAATAAATTGTCACCTACAGCTGGGGCTCGAACCCACGACCTTCCGGTCATAAGGCAGGCGCCTTAGCCACAAAGTCGCGCATCTAAAAATCATTCTCATTCTCATTGAATTTCACGCCCAAAACACTGCAAAAATAAAGTACTAAAAAATGATGTTGGCTTCATAGGCTAGCCCGCATGCTAATTGCTAAATGCTACGGGTGAAATCCCGCACATAAAATTATCAATATAAAACTCTAATACGCAATAGATTCAGTGTAAAATAATGCTTCAATTTTTCTATAAGAGAAAAGAGTGAAATTAAAATGGGACATTAATATTAAATGATTTGTTCTTGTGCATGTAGGCCTTTTTTCTCTTGCCATGTAGAAGCTTAGTGGTGGATGGGTTTTTGTGCATAGCATGCACATATATGTACATTTTGACTCCCAGGTTCTTGTCACTGTTTTTTTATGATCTACATGTATTTCTATTAAAACAGCAGAAAAATATCCCATTAACAATTGTAGGTTTCAGAACAAAGCAACAGGCCAACAACATGTACAATAGCAAGCTAAGCCATCAGCCAATCAAAACTATCCTGCTAGTTGTTCTGTTAATTTCGACGGAATTTCCTAGTACAGTTGGGGGATTGTGGATTCATCTGGATGAACCGGAGGTCATGGTGGAGCAAGACTATTTTCAAGGTCAGTGTTGGCTGTACGAGTGTTGTGACATATTTATAATTGTTTTAGTAATTTTGTCAATCATTATATAAATTAATCCTGATTAAAAAATTCAGTTTTTGAAATTTAAGTCGCTATAAGTTTTAGCTCGGTGTACTGTTTTTATTGTTTGCACTTTTAAGCAACGAACGTGCTTTGCGATGGATTTTTTTAGCTAACAAGATTTTTTTCTGTCCGTTTAAATACTTGTAGAAGCTAATGGCTTAAAGAGATCGTTTTAATCTTGTATAGGCTTAAACAAAAGTGCACAATATGTAATCCAACTCCGAGGGGAAGTTACGAGTCTATTTTATGTATATATGTGCTGAGTTAAGAAAAACTTGGGTTAGTCTGTGTTGAGAATTGCTGCGTTAATTTTAGGAGAACCCCCCCCCCCCAATTATCCGCATAAATCTTTCATTTCAACTAAATTGAGAATGAGTCTGTCAGGCCTGTCTCAAAAATCAGCCTGAAATCATCATCTCGAGAATCGCCCTAGAATCATCATCTCGAGAATCGCCCTAGAATCATCATCTCGAGAATCACCCCAGAATCATCATCGCGAGAATCACCCCAGAATCATCATCTCGAGAATCGCCCCAGAATAATCATCTCGAGAATCGCTACTAAATCATCTCGAGAATCGCCCATAAATCATCTCGAGAATCACCCCAGAATCATCATCTCGAGAATCGCCCCAGAATCATCATCTCGAGAATCACCCCAGAATCATCATCTCGAGAATCACCCCAGAATCATCCTCATCTCGAGAATTACCCCAGAATCATCATCTCGAGAATCGCCACTAAATCATCTCGAGAATCGCCCATAAAATCATCTCGAGAATCACCCCTAAATCATCTCGAGAATCGCCCATAAATCATCTCGAGAATCACCCCAGAATCATCATCTCGAGAATCGCCCCAGAATCATCATCTCGAGAATCGCCACTAAATCATCTCGAGAATCGCCACTAAATCATCTCGAGAATCGCCGATAAAATCATCTTGAGAATCACCCCTAAATCATATCGGGAATCACCCCTAAATCATCTAGAGATTCAACCCTAACTCATCTCGCGAATCATCCCTCTAAATCATCTTGAGAATCGCCTGTAAATCATATTGGGAAACACCCCTAAATCGTTTAGAATCACCCTTAAATAATTTCAAGAATCAGCCCTAAATCATATCGGGAATTGCCCCTAAATCATCTCGAGAATCACCCCCACATCATAATCTCGATAATCGCCCCTCTACGAGTAAATCATCTCAAGATTTACCTGTAAATCATCTCGAGAATCACCACTAAATCATCTCAAGAATCACCTGTAAGTCATCGCGAGAATCATGTAGCAAGTAACGTAAAAATTTGTCTAAACTTGACTAAAAATCGCCCCATGTTTATAGTCACTATAAGAGAATCGCACCTCAAATTTTAATTTCTCTAGAATAGAGAATCTTCCCTGTGGAAAACAGCCTATAATTCAACAGCCTATATTGTGACTGGACAAAAACCGCCCCTACAATTTTCAGCAGTAAACCGCCGTTCCATTGGCGATGAATTGCCAGCAAGCAGCAGCAGCAGCGAGGTGATCTCCTATTTTCCCTGCTCCTACGGCGGCATCCCGTATCCGGTGTCCTGCGGACCCGGCGCGGGGCCCAGGGTGTTCCGTTCTAAGAAACGATTCCTAGTGTGCGTCTGTCTGTGCCCGGCCGGCGCCACACAGCCCAACTGCTCGCCCGGCTAATAAAGTACATCTGATGTACTAATAAAGTACATCTGATGTACTAATAAAGTACATCTGATGTACTAATAAAGTACATCTGATGTACTAATAAAGTACATCTGATGTACTAATAACATTCTGATGTACTAATAAAGTACATTTGATGTACTAATAAAGTACATCTGATGTACTTTATTGATGTACCTAATCAATAACACCAAAATCGACTGGATTATGATCGTTAGTAATTTTCACCAGACCTAGAAACCCAGGCTAAATAATGCCTGTACAGTATAACAAACGTACAGTCGTGTACAACTATACGTGTAATAAATTATTTCGGAAAATCGAAGGACATTTTTTGGATCACTAGTTGATCAAAGTAAGAAATCCGACAATAAAAACACAATTTCTTCCTATATCATCAGCAATTTTATATATAATAATAAATTATTCTCCATAAGACTTCTAATTCGCATCTAACACGAAATTCAAGCGGAGGATTCGAACCACGGACTTTGCAATCGATTTTTTCATGAATCGCTTCTGATTTTTAGGATCTGAACTTCAATAATTCAACACAGTATAACCAAATATAGTTTATTAACTATTATGTAGAATTTTCTTTAGATTTTTATTTATAAATCAAGCAAGGATAATATACTACTTGTTGCAAGTAATATACATTCCCAAAATAAAAAAATTAAATAAGTTTTAGACGCCAAATGAATGTGTTATGTAAAAAATCTTCATTGGAACCAGCCACTGACCAAAAAAGAGGCGAGCAAAGCAACAGAAAAAAAGCAAAATTGGACGGTTGTATTATTGAGTTTATTTTGCAGGCATATATAAAAAGTAATTTACGTTAAACAACATAGCGGTATTACAAATGCAAATTAAAATGGTGAATAAATTTATAAGGATATTCATTGTTTTCTTAGAATTAGTTCTTTAAAAATGCGCACTTCCATTACTGGCTACTGATGATGATCCGATCAGTAGTGCGATAGAAATTTTAGCGCAATTTTTGTACAGAAATATTTAAATGAATTTTCGTACTACTTAGTCAGCAGAATGAGGGTTTTTTAACAGTAATTTTTAAAACTAGTTTGGGACATATTGTAGTCAAGCAATTAGAAGACTAATAAATTAATCACTATTGGAATCATCGTCATTAAAATGAGTCACTCCGTTGCTTCGCTCCTGGCTACTACTAGAAGAAGCAACAGCAATTTGTTGTTTCGGCTGTTGCAACATTTGCTTCTGCCTAGTCTGCTGCTTCTGCAAGTCGGCTAGCAATGGTCGACAAGAGATTAGCGACAAATCCTCGCGACCAGCACCAGCAGCCGCCGTCTCATCCTGAGTTGTATCGTTTGGCAGTTTCATCAACTTGTCACTCTTCAACAGAGTGCGAAAAGTTTCCGAAACAATGGTTCGAGTGGTTGACGAGGTGACACCATGGTTACCGGCTGTCAAAACAGTGGAATCGCCTTGAACAAACCTGTACTGCTGCTGCTGATGATGCTGATAGATGCTGGTTGTACCGTTCAACAGTTGATGTCGCATCAAATAGTTTTTCGTGTCCAAAGTCAGATAGTTAGGCCGGTACACAGTGGCCTGAGGAGCCTGCGAGACTTCATTGCCATCTTCCAGCTGGGTGCTCACGTTGGCGTATTTCTGAGCTAACAGGCTGAGCTCGTCGTAGTCTGACGACTGGGCGGCTGCTGCTGCTGCGGCGGCGGCCGCGGCGGCGAATAACGACGGAACGTCGGCGGACGTGGTGGTGCTGTTGTTGCTGAAGTTAAAAGGAAAGGTGATAAATTGAGTGACAGGTGAGTGACAGGCGGTGTGAAGGACGCGTTTACGGAAGAGTGATGAATGAATGATAACTTAGGAGGGAGATTCATTGATTGAGGAGTGATGGGGAGAGTGACTGACGGGTGATGGGGAGAGTGACTGACAGGTGATGGGGAGAGTGACTGACAGGTGATGGGGAGAGTGACTGACTGGTGATGGGGAGAGTGACTGACTGGTGATGGGGAGAGTGACTTACGAGTGATGGTGAGAGTGACTGACGGGTGATAGACTTGAATAGAGGCCAAACTAGCCAAAAGCAAGCGAAATTAAAAACTAACCAAAAATCCGAGAAATCGCAGTCCAAAAGGCCATTCTGCTGATTTAGCAACGTTCTGCCATTGGCTAGCGAGACTTGCTGCTGCTGCTGCTGCTGGTACTGCTGTTGCTTTGCTTGCTGTGCTGGTTTCTTTTTCTGCTGTTGCTGCTGCTGCTGTCTGAGTAGCATTTCCTCAATGGTATTCTGAAAGTGTGAAAATACTCGTAAATTAAAGAAAATTCTGAAATATATTTAGGCAAAATTAGCGCACAATGGAAAACACGGTTAAAGGGCCACCTACCAGCAAGTTTCTAAAGTACTTTTTCTGATTCGATGAGTCAGCGCTACCACCGGCTGCGGCTGCGTTGGCGGGTTCAGCAGTTTCAGTTTTGGCTAGCTGGAATGTTAAAAACAAGGATATCACGATATGGGAGAATAGGGATCAGGATATGGGATAATGGGGATCAGGATATGGGAGAATGAGGATCAGGATACGGGAAAATAGGGATCAGGATACGGGAGAATGGGGATCAGGATATGGTAGAGGGAGAATGGGAATCAGGATATGGTAGAGGGAGAATGGGGATCAGGATATGGGAGAGGGAGAATGGGGATCAGGATATGGTAGAGGGAGAATGGGGATCAGGATATGGGAGAGGGAGAATGGGGATCAGGATATGGGAGAGGGAGAATGGGGATCAGGATATGGGAGAGGGAGAATGGGGATCAGGATATGGGAGAGGGAGAATGGGGATCAGGATATGGGAGAGGGAGAATGGAGATCAGGATATGGGAGAGGGAGAATGGGGATCAGGATATGGGAGAGGGAGAATGGGGATCAGGATATGGGAGAGGGAGAATGGGGATCAGGATATGGGAGAGGGAGAATGGGGATCAGGATATTGGAGAGGGAGAATGGAGATCAGGATATGGGAGAGGGAGAATAGAGATCAGGATATGGGAGAGGGAGAATAGAGATCAGGATATGGGAGAGGGAGAATGGGGATCAGGATGTGGGAGAGGGAGAATGGGGATCAGGATATGGGAGAGGGAGAATGGGGATCAGGATATGGGAGAGGAAGAATGGGGATCAGGATATGGGAGAGGGAGAATGGGGATCAGGATATGGGAGAGGGAGAATGGGGATCAGGATATGGGAGAGGGAGAATGGGGATCAGGATATGGGAGAGGGAGAATAGAGATCAGGATATGGGAGAATGGGGATAATAGAGATCAGGATATGGGAGAATGGGGATAATAGAGATCAGGATATGGGAGAATAAGGATAAGGATATGGGAGAGGGAGAATAGAGATCAGGATATGGGAGAATGAGGATAAGGATATTGGGAAATAAGTAAAAATTTCGAATATTAGGAAAGTCGGACTCAATGGGATAATAAACAAAAACTGACCGCATTGCGACTCCCATTCACCAGAGGCTCAGCGGTATCATCAGCTGCCGCTTCCACAGCCGCAGGCGCTTCAACCCAAGCGGGAGTGTCTCTACTGGAGGCGGGCGGCAGGCTCTCCAAGCGGCAGTGCGTGCAGTCGCATCGACCAGGAGCTGCCGCGCCGCCACCGACGCCGCCGCCGCCACCAATGGCGACATTCCACATGTTGGCCTTGACGTTGGCGTCCACGGAATTGTCCGGAGGTCGGACGAGGCCGACGGCGGCTGCCGATGCCGACGAGCCAACAACTGTCGGTAAATCCGAAGTCGACGTTGACGCGTCCCTAGTTACCGTGGAGTCGGTTTCTATGGCAACGCTGGTAGTGTCCCTGGCTGTTCTGGCTAGCAGTTCGTCGTATCTTTGCCTAGCGCTCTCTTGATCAGCTAGCAGGCGCTTCAGCTGGGCCTGCAAATCCAGCAGCTGCTCCTCCTGGCGAAGAAGTAGACGGTACACTTCAGGCGGAGCGTCGGCGGCGGCGGCGGCGGCCGACGTCGCTGACGCACTGGGAGCTGAGGCGAAAACTTGTTGACGACGATTCTGGGTTGGATCGGAGTGAGACAGAGTTGACGTACTGGTACAAAGAGTACGAGCTACAAAGACTGCTAACTGACGACTTGGATGCTGACTCATAAAGATCCTAAGGTAGCTCGAAAACATAATCCAGAGCAGACAGTTATACAAAGACTATTAGGGTTACCAAGACCACAAGGGTAAAATACGAGTAAACCCCAGTGATCTATGAAACAAAGATTGGTTTACAAAGACCATAGGGTTAAAAAAGCCAAATTGAAACAAAACCAAAGAACACACTTGACAGTGAAACAAAGACAATCAAGGTTACAAAGACTAGACAGTAATATAAGCTATTGTGGACAGTGATAAAGACTACAAAGTTATACGTGTACGATAACCAATTCGTTAAAAAATATGTTAAAAGTACATCGTAAGTACAAAGACTATCGGGATCCATAGACTTTAAAGATACAAAGACCACAATAGACAATCTAGTTAAAACTAAAAATACATAACATGTGTACTACTAACCGCTTTCTCTTGACGCTGCGCATTAGCTGAGGCACCCGCACTAACTGCCTCCATCTGCTGTTGCTGCTGCTGAGCATTTCGTTTCTTCTTAGGCCTCAGCTGTTGCTGCTGCTGCTGATGCATAGGATAACCAACAGGGCCAAATCCGTTGCCATTGTTGTTATTATTACCGTTTTTGTACATTACGTCATCGCTGTACTCGTAACTGGGATAATCCGGCCCATTGGGAGCCACCGCAGCAGCAGCAGCATGACGACTGCCAGGCAATGGCAATCTACTAGAAGCAACAGCCGCCGCTGACGGATGAAGAGCGGTGGAAGCTACCAGAGGCATTGGCGGCATAACAACGCAGGGATAAGCCGCCGTAGTGCCAACGGCTCCAGCCGGGTGCTGGTAGAACAAGTACTGATGCTGCTGCTGCTGAGGCAGGTAATTCTGATTGTATTGCTGTTGTTGTTGCTTTCGATGCTTCTGCTTTTGCGGCGCTGGCATAGTGGGAAAAGGCTGCGGCTGGATTTGCTGCTGCTGCTGCTGCTGCTGCTGGATTGGTTCGGTCTGGATTGGGGATATCGACAGAGGCCTACGAGGAATTGACTCGTCGCTAGAGCAGCTGTACAGGCGGGGTCGTTGCTGCTGTTGGTGGTGAGTTGCTGCCGTAGTCGCAGTTGGTTTTTTAGACATTTTGTGTGCAATTTTTGTCTTCAATATGCTTGTTAGTCTACTGAAAGTAGAGTAGAGCGAAAATTTTAAATTCGTGTTTTAGTATAGTAGACTAGCCTAATTCGTCCCCCTCAAACGCAAAAATAGTTATTTCATAAGGAAAATATTAGGAAATAACTAATCAAAGTGAATGCCTGTTTTCGTAGTTCATATCAATTACTTTTATTCGAAAAAAATCAAGCTACTAACAGTAGTCACAGGGTAAAAATTACGGTTTCCAGTATATGTTACGAATGACAGGTTGATTAACAAAACGAATGGTTAAAACGGACTATTTTACCTAAAATTGTATAAATATTTAATTGTACTTTAAAGTGGCATTGTTATTCAGATTTGGGAAGACTTCTTTAAAACAGGTTTCCTTAGCTAGTAAAAGCAAATTTACAATTTAATCATCAGCGCGAAATAAAAACAAAAAAATTAAGGACAAAGACAATAATTTTCGACACATTATAGTGGTGATAGCTAGCACCAGAAACGCGTTTTTTGGGGGCGGGTGCAGTCACAAAGCTGCAAAGACACATCGTCAAGTATATATAGATGATGTCTTTTCGGTGTTGTGTTTTTACTATGTGTCTTTTTGGAGTTGTGTCTTTTCTACGGTGTGCCTTTTTGGAGTTGTCTTTTTTACGATGTGTTTTTTTGGAGTTGTCTTCTCTACGATGTGTCTTTTTGGAGTTGTGTCTTTTTTACGATGTGTCTTTTTGGAGTTGTGTCTTTTTTACGATGTGTCTTTTTGGAGTTGTGTCTTTTTTACGATGTGTCTTTTTGGAGTTGTGTCTTCTCTACGATGTCTTTTTGGAGTTGTGTCTTTTTTACGATGTGTCTTTTTGGAGTTGTGTCTTTTTTACGATGTGTCTTTTTGGAGTTGTGTCTTTTTTACGATGTGTCTTTTTGGAGTTGTGTCTTTTCTGCGAGTGTCTTTTTGGAGTTGTCTTTTCTACGATGTGTCTTTTGGAGTTTTGTCTTCTCTACGATGTGTCTTTCTGGAGTTGTGTTTTCTCTACGATGTGTCTTTTTGGAGTTGTGTTTTCTCTACGATGTGTCTTTTTGGAGTTGTCTTTTCAACGATGTGTGTTTTAGAGTTTTTTCTTCTCTACGATGTGTCTTTTTGGAGTTGTCTTTTCTCTACGATGTCTTTTTGGAGTTGTGTCTTTTCTTCGATGTGTCTTTTTGAAGTTGTGTTTTCTCTACGATGTGTCTTTTTGGAGTTGTCTTTTCTACGATGTGTCTTTTTTACGATGTGTCTTTTCGGTGTTGTGTCTTTACAGCGATGTGTCGTTTCGGAATTTTGGAACGGCCCCAAATTTTTGTCATGGATGACACTCAATTTGGCATAAAATCTGTAAGGCAAAAAAAACAATTTTTTTAATGAACCCCAGCATCACAACTCATCCCTTTGCTGCATCAAAACTCGATCCTCTGGTTTTATCTGTTGCTGCCCAATGACTGGATCAGTTAGCTGACCAGTTAGACCAAACCAATCATTGTAGGCTAGTAGAGCGGCATTTCGTCCAGAAATGGCGGACATCTCCATAGCTGAGGCGGCCAGTTCAATAGGACTAGTGTGATAGAGTCCGTTAGCCAATACAAAACTGGCATTGATTGACAGGTTCTTTCGATAGAGCGGATAGGCTAACCAGGTGACACTTTTAGTAGCCTTCACGTTGACAAACAATTTCCCTAGCTGCTCCGAATTCAATGCTTGCTGAGAGAATACTTTGTAGACGCTATCAGAAGCGCCACCATCAACGTCGTACTGATAGCCGATGCTATTGAAGTCTAACGGTGCCGCTGGCGTCCCAGTCAGCAGGTTGTACTGCTGCTGACGCGAGCCCAGGCCTAAACCGGCGTGGTTCAGAGTGCCTTTCACAAATGTGGCCACCGTGGTCTGGTAGTCAACTCGGGGAATTTTAGCACCATCGATCTGGGATTTTGCAGGTGTTTTAATGAAGATCAGTGTTATCCCAACAGTTGGGACCAATTTCTGTGATTAAAACAATTTAACAACAATTACCTCAATATTAAATTGTTGACTATTTGGTACAGTCAAAATAACCTGATCATAGTGATCCTGATCAAGCGGATCGCCTGTATTAGAATTGGACGCGTTAGCGCTAGTCACTAGCCAACCGCCTTGGCTGCCCCTGGCAACCCGAGTAACTCGAAGATTTACTAACAATCGAACAGGCGAGTCGGCAAGCTGACTGCCAGGTTGAGCCAGGCGATCCAGAAGATTAGCAACAACCAGACGATTGCCGCCTTTGACCGACCAGAGACCGCCTTCAGCGCCGGCCAAAGACACGGCGCCAACAAAGCCGTGGATGCTGACATTCTGGCCGTAGTTGTTGCGCATTGCGCCGGCGACCAGCTCGTTGATGAACTCGGAGCTGAAGCCGCGGTCAAGGAGCAACTGCGGTAAGGAAATTTAGTTGTGGTTTAGCCTCTGCCTCATCAAATCAGCCTCCCTGCTCCCTCCTTCTGCCTCATCCAACCAGACTCCCAGCTCCCTCCTGCCACATCAAATCAGCCTCCCCACTCCCTCCTTCTGCCTCATCAAATCGGCCTCTCCGCTCTCTCTTTCTGCCTCATCAAATCGGCCTCTCCGCTCTCTCTTTCTGCCTCATCAAATCGGCCTCTCCGCTCTCTCTTTCTGCCTCATCAAATCGGCCTCTCCGCTCTCTCTTTCTGCCTCATCAAATCGGCCTCTCCGCTCTCTCTTTCTGCCTCATCAAATCGGCCTCTCCGCTCTCTCTTTCTGCCTAATCAAATCGGCCTCTCCGCTCCCTCTATCTGCCTCATCAAATCAGCCTCCCAGCTCCCTCCTTCTGCCTCATCCAACCAGACTCCCAGCTCCCTCCTGCCACATCAAATCAGCCTTTCCGCTATCTCTTTCTGCCTCATCAAATCAGCCTTTCCGCTATCTCTTTCTGCCTCATCAAATCGGCCTCTCCGCTCTCTCTTTCTGCCTCATCAAATCGGCCTCTCCGCTCTCTCTTTCTGCCTCATCAAATCGGCCTCTCCGCTCTCTCTTTCTGCCTCATCAAATCGGCCTCTCCGCTCTCTCTTTCTGCCTCATCAAATCGGCCTCTCCGCTCTCTCTTTCTGCCTCATCAAATCGGCCTCTCCGCTCTCTCTTTCTGCCTCATCAAATCGGCCTCTCCGCTCTCTCTTTCTGCCTCATCAAATCGGCCTCTCCGCTCTCTCTTTCTGCCTAATCAAATCGGCCTCTCCGCTCCCTCTATCTGCCTCATCAAATCAGCCTCTCCGCTCTCTCCTTCTGCCTCATCAAATCAGCCTCTCCGCTCCCTCTATCCGCCTCATCAAAGCAGCTCCCGCTTTCTCCTTCTGCCTCATCAATTCAGCCTCTCTGCTACCTTCAGCATCATCTTATTATCCCCTTTGCTCTCTTTTTCCGCCTTATCAAATAAGCCTCGTCGAACTAGGCCTAATCTGCTGTGTTATTTTCTCTTATTAAATCGCCTCACCTTCTCAATGGTCTTAGCAGCCATGGCAGGAAAACTATCAGACATGGACGCTAACAGTCCGTTCACACTGGTGAAAGCTTGGCCAGCATTTTGCCTCGCATAGATTCGACCAAAATCGTCCAGCATACTGGTTATAAACTTTCTTAACTGTACAAAAGCCGAAATACCATATCGATGCAACAATTGTACCATCTTAACCAGATACCAATCGCTAGTATCTAGGACAGTTTCGCGGCCATTGTACACAGCTAGACGCATTTCCTCACCGTGGTACAATCGTTTCAAGCCAAGAATGTCAGCAAAATGACGCATGTACAAATTTTTATCGTGTATTATTGACCCGCCAGATTCGAACTTGCGACCATCAAATTCAGCTAGATCTAATCGGCCACCAAACAGAGAAGCCGATGGAGCTTCAGAAATGATGTCTATTCTACAGCGACTTGAGCCAATTTTGTCACAAAGAAAATAAGCGGCACTGGCTGCAGCTATTCCGCTGCCAATGATGGCCACCCTGGGTCCCAGCTGCTGGCCCTGCCTTAACCCTTTGCTATCATCTTGCGCAGCTTGCACTGATGTGGAGAGAAAGGCAATGCTGGGTAGCAACATACAAGATGCCCAAGTGAGCTGTTGACGCAGCATTTTGGTTTGATGCTTTGCAGATAGACACAGCATTTGCCTCAAATTTGATAAAGGAATCTGAAGTTAGAATATAAAAAATTATAACCAATGCTATAGCAATAAGTTAACATTTTTTCATGAAGTTTTAACTTCATAAATTATTTATTACAATAAATGACTTAAGTTACAAAAACTACAATTTTGTAAACAAAACTTTATAAGCTTTATAAAATTTAGGCCCATAGTTTGTGCACTATTTTTACAAAAAAACAATTGGTATGTGAAGGACAACTTAGCAATATATCCTAATATTATAGCATTATTAGGCTTCCTATCGTATTGGTAATTTCAACAAAATACCTGACAGTTAGGTATTACAAGTGTAACACTAAAGAGCCCACATTTTACAAGAGATGATCAATTTGGACCCTATTTACAACTAAACTAGGCTGAAAATATAAAAAAGTACTTTATTCTTTGAAAATATTAATTAAAAAAGTAAAAGGTTGTGTTGGCTCCGAACAAAGCTATCAAAAGAAAAACAAAATATGCTTTTTAATGTGCCTATGTCTATGAGCATTAAAATATATATTTTAAAAAATATGCAAAATAAGCTTATGTATAATGTAAAACCTGCTAACCTTTTCTAATTTATAGGTAATTTCCTTTTTCAAACAAATGCTACTATACATAGGGTAACTAAGACTTAAAGTATAGATTTATAAGCCAAAAATTCAAGTTAGAAGTTTTTCAATTTGTTCTTTCTAACATATATTCATCACAAAAAATTAATTTGTAATAGTTACTAACTATTTACTTAATACAAAGTAGGTCTATTATTATTTCTAAAATTCTGAAATTGAATTAGAAATCTATTTTCCTAGAAGCTAAAGCCTACTTTGAGTCTTGACTATTGCCATTTAAAAACAAGTAAGTTATAACTCCTAAAGTGGCATTGACCTGGGTCAAATCTAATTAGTTAGCTCTTGATATTGACATTGACTTTGACTAGCTTGTAGTATGCTTATAGTATATATAAAGTGGCTATTGATTTTAGGTCTTTAACTTCCTATTCCCTCTATGCTAATTAGCAAATAGCATATATGAACTCTATTGATTTTAAGCCTTTCACCTTCTAACTGGTAGTACCCCTTTATTATGCATAGGCAACCTACCATCCCAATATGTCATTCCTCACTCCTGTACATTTGCTATATCTTTTTAATGTTTGGATCAATGCCTTACCAAAATTGAGAATATACGGAATCCTAATCATTCTAACACTAACTTGACAAGCAAGACTTCCTAATTTTGTTTCAATTCCTTTTAGTAATTTAAGCCTATAGTCTAAGCAATTATGAACCTTTTAATAAATATAGACCTAAAATATTGTTTTGTTTAAACTTACCTTGGTTCTTAGTAAGTATACATATGCAACTTTGGGAATAATTAGGCTATTTGAATACATATATTAATAAGCTATAAAGATAGGAAACTTTGTTAGTTCTTAATATAATAAATATTAAAATTTAAATAGTATAGGCCTAGCTTATCATAATCTAAATTCATTAGGCCTATAACTATATATTTTTAGATTTTTTAAACTATTAGTTTTTATTATCTTATATTAAAATATTTAGTCTTTAGAAAACAATTAGTTCTAGGCATAAAAAACTGAAAGCAACTTTTTAAAATAAATTATATATGCTAGCTTGTTAAACTATTCTAGTAGGCCCAATTGTGAGTTTAAAATATACTTTTATATAAAACCATGGGTATATCCAACAGATTAGAAATTTTTTTGTAGTCTATCTTTTTTCAAAAGCTGTATAGAATAAATGAAGCAATAACTTTCCATAAAATTCACATATTTTTTGTCTTAAAAGATAAGAAAAAAAGTAATAACAATTTTAATACTAATATTACTAATAGGGTATCATTAGCTAATTTTATTTAACATGAGCTTTTTTCTGTCTCATCAAACCAGTGAAAATAGTAGCTACCTTTGCGCATGGGGTGACTTGCCCCCGCCCACTTTCAGAGAAGGAAGAAAAAACAGTAAGGAGGGACTATGCGAGTTTGCGCAAAAATTTAATGTGCCAAAATTCCTCCTCGGAAATTTTCGGGTTCAATTGTCTCGCTGATTGTTATTATTATAGTAGAATTGCCACCAGATGGAGTATAAGCCTTTCAACTAAGAAGTCTATTTACTATTTATATCAATGAATTATTAGGTCTTTCGCAGACGAAGAAGCTTGTCTACTACAAAAGAACTACTAATTAAACTATTGTAGAACCAGTTATATCTGTACAACTATTGCATTGGGGAAAATTAAAAAAAATAGGATATCATCCGTATGATGGTGGGAGGAAACATATCTGTACACATTTTTCTTCCTCCCACCCTAGTTAATGAGTAACTTCAATTAAACAAACACTCAAGAAACTCAACTATAAGGGATAGGAAAGAGAACAAATGAGGGCAATGGATTTTGAATTCGGGGTTGGGAATTTCTAAGGAGTTATTTACGACCGACGCTTCCGATGCTTGCATTGAATAATAATGGAAGTCAATTGAATTAATATTTAGAAGTTGATGTTTAGAAAGATAATAACATCAGGCTTAGAAAAAGGATTTGGTCGCGTTTGTAATATAGTTTTTATTAGTGTAGCTTTAGTTCATTTTGTACAAGATAGAAAAATAGAGTCAAATAGGCCAGTCCAGTCAGTTGTCCGCGCTCTCCTAGAAAGCTTTAAGCCGAGCAGCTTTAAATCGCCACTTCTTCTGCAGCTCCATGGCCTTCTCGTCAGTCATCTCCGGCTCGTCCATATCGGCCAGAGCCTCCAGCGCTGCCATCGACTCGGCGTCCTCATCCGGACATCTCCTGGCTAGGTCGGGCAGCGACCAGAGAGCTGCGCACAGCAGGAGTCTAAGATTAACGAGCTGCCACCTCATGATTGGTGGCTTAGTTTTTGCAGTTAGTGATGGAGCTGAGAAGCTGATATAGTTATCAACTATAATTTCCCTAGAATAGTTGGAGGATTTTTAATGTATTTATTGATGAGGACGCACTTTTTCTTGAGGGCTTGGCGCTGACGGGTCTTTGTACGCTACTGCTCTACTATCAGTAGTCTGTTTTCTTTTTAGGCCTTTCCTGTAACTTATTCTAACATTACCGAATTAATCTAGTAAGCTATAATATTTTGACCCCTAGACGTATGTAATGTAATATGTAAGTAATTTAATTAGTAAGCTTGCGTCTCTGGAAGTTCGGGCTATTCATTTCATCGCTGAGGGATCCGTTCGTTGACGCGTCGAGGCCAAAAGCCAGATAATCCTCCCCTAGTAATCCCATAGTAGGTTAATCCGACCCTATGACCCGCCTATGAAGTATCCCCTGCCCAAGTCCTATCTGTACCTGCCTAGTCATGCGATCTTGTCCCTGCAGAGTCCCTTTAGACGGCTATGACACGGGTAGACAGCTAAAAGACACTAATTGGAGGTGGCAATAATCCTCTGTTAGTCGGGAGCTCGATCTCGACAGGGCCGATTGGTGATGCGGTCCGCACAAGCTGGTGAAGGCGGGATTGTCAGTCTCATATTTGGGCTGTCAATTCTTACCTTTCCTCTATCTCCCTGCTTGTCTCTCGCTGTCTCCTCCTGTTATAGGACCTAGTAGCCGCTCGCCACAATCTCTTCATTATCAGCTACCTGGGGCCGGCTTCGAGTCTGGAGTGGGAGGCCAGTGTACTTTTAGGTGGAGACCGGTACGGTGCTACGGCAACAAAGGCTGAAATCTATCATTATACCGAAAAAATCGGCACGTGTTTTCCGCAAATTGTTTTTTTCGTGTTTTCGCGTTAGCCTTTGTCAGGAGCGAATTGTCCTAATTTGAGACCCTATTCTTGATTTCTTTGTCAAACTGGTATAATGTAGTACGGCACTAAGGGCAGGCATTGACCTTATAATTAGCTACTGGCTATTATGTAACCTTTTGGCCATTTTTCAGGCTATAAACATAGCGAACAACTCGCCTTTAATTCATCTCTAGATTGTAAATAGAAAGTTTTGATGTCGGAAAAATAATTATTCAATATTATTTTGTACTGCACTCGTCGCAGTAGTTGTTTACAGTTTTTAATGGTGGAGAACATTAGAACAAAAACTTTTTTTCGAATAGATATATAGATAGATAGATAGATAGATAGATAGATAGATAGATAGATAGATAGATAGATAGATAGATAGATAGATAGATAGATAGATAGATAGATAGATAGATAGATAGATAGATAGATAGATAGATAGATAGATAGATAGATAGATAGATAGATAGATAGATAGATAGATAGATAGATAGATAGATAGATAGATAGATAGATAGATAGATAGATAGATAGATAGATAGATAGATAGATAGATAGATAGATAGATAGATAGATAGATAGATAGATAGATAGATAGATAGATAGATAGATAGATAGATAGATAGATAGATAGATAGATAGATAGATAGATAGATAGATAGATAGATAGATAGATAGATAGATAGATAGATAGATAGATAGATAGATAGATAGATAGATAGATAGATAGATAGATAGATAGATAGATAGATAGATAGATAGATAGATAGATAGATAGATAGATAGATAGATAGATAGATAGATAGATAGATAGATAGATAGATAGATAGATAGATAGATAGATAGATAGATAGATAGATAGATAGATAGATAGATAGATAGATAGATAGATAGATAGATAGATAGATTGATTGATTGATAGATAGATAGATAGATAGATAGATAGATAGATAGATAGATAGATAGATAGATAGATAGATAGATAGATAGATAGATAGATAGATAGATAGATAGATAGATAGATAGATAGATAGACAGATAGATAGATAGATAGATAGATAGATAGATAGATAGATAGATAGATAGATAGATAGATAGATAGATAGATAGATAGATAGACAGATAGATAGATAGATAGATAGATAGATAGATAGATAGATAGATAGATAGATAGATAGATAGATAGATAGATAGATAGATAGATAGATAGATAGATAGATAGATAGATAGATAGATAGATAGATAGATAGATAGATAGATAGATAGATAGATAGATAGATAGATAGATAGATAGATAGATAGATAGATAGATAGATAGATAGATAGATATATAGATAGACAGATAGATAAGTTAGGGTTAGGGTATTTGAGGTAAATTTGAGGTACTTTGAGGTTTGGGTAAGGTACACAAAAATTTATCAAAACTGTTTAAACGCAGACTTTGTCAACAGGGCAGGCTATATTGCTCATAAACAGTTGTGCATTGCGGGAACTCATTAAGCATGCAACCCACTAGAAAATGGGAGACTAACTTAGTGATGTGGCCATATTTTGTTGACGTCAAGGGAGCTGGGGATGAGCCCATTAAAGGTGGACTCAAAAAGCCAAATGATAGGCGTTTTGATTAGCGATAATTTTTAGCTCGTACAATTATCTATTTCGAATTAAATAATTTTGAATTTTTATCACAAAAAACAACTGCATCACCTAAGCTATGATAAGCATTACGCAATGTGCTTTCAGAAGTAGATAGAGAAAAAATATTTTTTAATAAAATAAACATGAAAAAGTTGATAGAAAGTTGAATTTCTAGGAAACGGTAAAAAATTTTATTATTGCTTGAATAGCGCTCAGTAAACCAAAAAAAGCTTTGCTCCCTTTCTTCGCCATTTCAAATTATTGTCTACTTCTTATTGTCTTTTTCTTATTGTTACTTATCGTAAATTGTCAGCCACGAAGGAAATAATCCCCAGCCGAGCTGTTCAAATTGCTGGGTGGGTAGGCGAACCTTAACAGATGGCACAGCCGCTGCTGCTCGGAATAGATCGCAGCCTGGCAATTGGCAGTGGCTTCACAGTCAGCTAGACATAGGATGTCGTTTCTAGCGGAAATTGTCCAGTACATTGTCTCCGTGGTGACCAGTGTCTTATTGGGTAGGTTGGTCTTGGTGAACGTTTTGTTGTCTGGAATTGAAGACACTTTTGTTATAATTAACACAAAAATTTAAAATATTACGTCGAATCGCGTGAACCAACCAGGGTACTCGATAGCATAAATCGAATTCCTAAAGGATCCTCCGCACTTTTGACTCGAGTTTCCCGAGCAGAGGCTGGTGCAGTCCGCATCAACACCGGCCCCGTTGCGTCCGTACGAGTTGTCGCAGAAACAGAAATTGCTTAGACCAACTCCAAAGTACCGATATCCGCCAATCGAACAGATACCGCTACAGAACTGGTGCGACATCTGGGTGCTGCTAGCCACAGCCGCATCCGTGATGCTGAACCCATTAATCTGGCTAATTGTTGTCAGGCCCTGGAGGTCTCTACCGGTACCGCTGTAATCTATGTAGCAGCCAATATAGGTAAGTCGAACCATTCTACAAGTAGCGAAAGTTACAAAAGCACCGACAAGTGCAATGGTAAAAAGTAGGCCGTTCATTTTTTTCAACAGAGTCCACCTGCTGGCTTTGAAATTCAATTGATGAACATTTAGTGTCGCTAAAATATATTTTCCGTTTCTCGCGGCGATATCTGATTGGATAATTAAATGATTTTCCTGGTGGGATGAGAGGATGAAGCATCTGATGTTGATTGTTTGCCTTGTTAATAAAAGTACGTTCAGAGGCTAGAAACTATAGGTACATATAACTGTGCGCATTTACTCGTAATACGTCGGCAGGGTTTTTTTATCAAGGTTGGGCATCATTGAAGGACGTTAAGAATGGCCTTCCTATGATTCGCGGGTTGCCAAAGCTACTGGAAGGATGGATGCAAAAAATAATGGTGAGGGGTGCTAAAGCTACAGGCAAGGGGGATGCTAAAGCTACAGGCAAGGGGGATGCTAAAGCTACTAGCAAGGGGAGGTGCTAAAGCTACTAGCAAGGGGAGGTGCTAAAGCTACAGGCAAGGGGGATGCTAAAGCTACTAGCAAGGGGAGGTGCTAAAGCTACTAGCAAGGGGAGGTGCTAAAGCTACTGGCAAGGGGGATGCTAAAGCTACTAGCAAGGGGAGGTGCTAAAGCTACTAGCAAGGGGGATGCTAAAGCTACTAGCAAGGGGAGGTGCTAAAGCTACTAGCAAGGGGAGGTGCTAAAGCTACTGGCAAGGGGGATGCTAAAGCTACTAGCAAGGGGAGGTGCTAAAGCTACTAGCAAGGGGAGGTGCTAAAGCTACTAGCAAGGGGAGGTGCTAAAGCTACTGGCAAGGGGAGGTGCTAAAGCTACTAGCAAGGGGGATGCTAAAGCTACAGGCAAGGGGAGGTGCTAAAGCTACAGGCAAGGGGGATGCTAAAGCTACTAGCAAGGGGAGGTGCTAAAGCTACTGGCAAGGGGAGGTGCTAAAGCTACTAGCAAGGGGGATGCTAAAGCTACAGGCAAGGGGAGGTGCTAAAGCTACTGGCAAGGGGAGGTGCTAAAGCTACTGGCAAGGGGAGGTGCTAAAGCTACTGGCAAGGGGAGGTGCTAAAGCTACTGGCAAGGGGAGGTGCTAAAGCTACAGGCAAGGGGGATGCTAAAGCTACTGGCAAGGGGAGGTGCTAAAGCTACTGGCAAGGGGAGGTGCTAAAGCTACAGGCAAGGGGAGGTGCTAAAGCTACTGGCAAGGGGAGGTGCTAAAGTTACAGGCAATGGGGATGCTAAAGCTACTGGCAAGGGGAGGTGCTAAAGCTACAGGCAAGGGGGATGCTAAAGCTACTAGCAAGGGGAGGTGCTAAAGCTACTGGCAAGGGGAGGTGCTAAAGCTACTAGCAAGGGGAGGTGCTAAAGCTACAGGCAAGGGGAGGTGCTAAAGCTACTGGCAAGGGGAGGTGCTAAAGCTACTGGCAAGGGGGATGCTAAAGCTACAGGCAAGGGGGATGCTAAAGCTACTGGCAAGGGGAGGTGCTAAAGCTACTGGCAAGGGGAGGTGCTAAAGCTACAGGCAAGGGGAGGTGCTAAAGCTACTGGCAAGGGGAGGTGCTAAAGTTACAGGCAATGGGGATGCTAAAGCTACTGGCAAGGGGAGGTGCTAAAGCTACAGGCAAGGGGGATGCTAAAGCTACTAGCAAGGGGAGGTGCTAAAGCTACAGGCAAGGGGAGGTGCTAAAGCTACAGGCAAGGGGAGGTGCTAAAGCTACTGGCAAGGGGAGGTGCTAAAGTTACAGGCAATGGGGATGCTAAAGCTACTGGCAAGGGGAGGTGCTAAAGCTACAGGCAAGGGGGATGCTAAAGCTACTAGCAAGGGGAGGTGCTAAAGCTACTGGCAAGGGGAGGTGCTAAAGCTACTAGCAAGGGGAGGTGCTAAAGCTACAGGCAAGGGGAGGTGCTAAAGCTACTGGCAAGGGGAGGTGCTAAAGCTACTGGCAAGGGGGATGCTAAAGCTACAGGCAAGGGGGATGCTAAAGCTACTGGCAAGGGGAGGTGCTAAAGCTACTGGCAAGGGGAGGTGCTAAAGCTACAGGCAAGGGGAGGTGCTAAAGCTACTGGCAAGGGGAGGTGCTAAAGTTACAGGCAATGGGGATGCTAAAGCTACTGGCAAGGGGAGGTGCTAAAGCTACAGGCAAGGGGGATGCTAAAGCTACTAGCAAGGGGAGGTGCTAAAGCTACAGGCAAGGGGAGGTGCTAAAGCTACAGGCAAGGGGAGGTGCTAAAGCTACTGGCAAGGGGAGGTGCTAAAGTTACAGGCAATGGGGATGCTAAAGCTACTGGCAAGGGGAGGTGCTAAAGTTACAGGCAATGGGGATGCTAAAGCTACAGGCAAGGGGAGGTGCTAAAGCTACAGGCAAGGGGGATGCTAAAGCTACTAGCAAGGGGAGGTGCTAAAGCTACTAGCAAGGGGAGGTGCTAAAGCTACTGGCAAGGGGAGGTGCTAAAGCTACTGGCAAGGGGAGGTGCTAAAGCTACTGGCAAGGGGAGGTGCTAAAGCTACTGGCAAGGGGAGGTGCTAAAGCTACTGGCAAGGGGAGGTGCTAAAGCTACTGGCAAGGGGAGGTGCTAAAGCTACTGGCAAGGGGAGGTGCTAAAGCTACTGGGAAGGAGGCGCTCTGCATATTAAGCTATGCTTAGATAATAAATGTGACGCCATCAGTCACAGTTGCGACACAAAAGAACAAAAAAATCATAAGTGAACACTCAATTTTTTACAAAATTCGTTAGTTTCTATTTTTTTGTGACTGCTTATATTTTTTAAGAAAACGCCAGTCTGTATGTCTGTAGTTAGAACAGTACTGTTTACCTTCTTGAATCTTAAGAGCAAAAAAGCAAGTAAAAAAGAAAAAAAATTACTAAACAGAAACAAAGTTCCACTGACTTGAACTGTCTTCGAAAACTCTTTGGACCAACAATAGAAAACTGCTTTGAAAAGCCTTTTTTTCACAGTACGAAACAATGAAAGGATTACGTAAGTTACAACTTAAATCTAAATGACATAAAAGTACAGTGGACCAAGAAGGCATTAAGTTCCTTACTTTTGAAAACATAATTAAACTTAAAAAAAATAGTCTCGTTGCTTCAAAGTTTTGCTTCAGTCTGTAGGAACACCAACAAGCGGGAACAATCCTACACTTATTCTAAAGTGCATCTGTACTTATAGGATCCCCTGCATCAGGACAGACTGCTCTGCGACGTTTCTTCTTGGACAACGCTGAGCGACCTTCGGGAAATCGACGCAGGTGCAGAGGCTTCTACTGTGTCGGCAGATTTCGGCGACCTCGCCTCGTCAACAATGTTGCTTTTATTTTTGACTGCCTTGCCGCCTTTGCCTTTTTTCTTCTTTTTGTCCTTCTTTTCAGGCGGGCCGTCGCTCTTCTTTGGATTGTAATAGTCGGGAAAGATGCGGAACATGTCGCAACGGTTGTCGTTCACGTAGATCTCTGTGCAGTTCTTCTTGTAGAGGTCGCTGGCTATCTGGTACATTTGAAGTTCCTCTGGTACTGCGATAAGCGGGTGCACGAGTTTTGATTAGTTAATTATAAATAATTAGACGAATTTGTATACGTCTGCAAGGTCGCTTTAGTTAGGGTATTTCCGATGTTAAAGTAAGCTCAAGGTTAAGTGTTAAAAATCGTTAAAGAGTTTTGTGGTTAGGGCGCCTGGCTTATGACCGGAAGGTCGTATGTTCAAACCCCGGTGCTAGGAGACAATTTGAGCCCTTTGAGCAAGGCAATTAATCCCGCATTGCCTTAGTCCACCCAGCTGAGATCGGGTAACCAGTTTGAGCTTGGTAAATTTAGGCTGGGTGTTGCGGCCCCTCCAGCCCGTCAGAACTGAGCAGCAGCTGTACACAGCCCTCGGATGCGCCGCGCAACTAGCTGCGGCTGTGCCGTGGGCTGTACATCTGGTAGAAAGGTGTACGTCTTATGAAGGTTTAGCGTTGTCTCATTCACGGTTGGTGTATGGTGCCTTGTAGATTTTGAATAGGTTTTCATGCAGGTTTCGGGTATGACTCTATGAATTTTTGGTCCAGATTTTCTTTATGGTTTGGTGAAAGGTCTCATGAAGATTTAGTTTTTGGTTTTGGTCAAAGGTTGATGTTTGCGGTCTCACAAATGATTGCAATCTTAGAAAGTTAGTTGTTTCTTGTTTAGGGCAAAAACCTGTAGTTTATGGTAAATTTATTCCTATAAAATTTATGATTGGTTGGTACGTGTAAACTAATAAAGTCTGGTAAAAGCATCATTATAAAGAGAAGAACAGTAGTTTCAAAGAAACTTACAATTTGGAACGCCAAGAATCTTTGCTTTTCCTGCGCGTTTGTCGTTCTGAAAGCAGCCGATGGTGAAGATGAA
>CATNEM010000007.1:187500-355000 GCA_950096795.1 Macrostomum cliftonense
CAGACAGACAGACAGACAGACAGACAGACAGACAGACAGACAGACAGACAGACAGACAGACAGACAGACAGACAGACAGACAGACAGACAGACAGACAGACAGACAGACAGACAGACAGACAGACAGACAGACAGACAGACAGACAGACAGACAGACAGACAGACAGACAGACAGACAGACAGACAGACAGACAGACAGACAGACAGACAGACAGACAGACAGACAGACAGACAGACAGACAGACAGACAGACAGACAGACAGACAGACAGACAGACAGACAGACAGACAGACACTCCGACAGACAATCTCACCCTGATCCTCGATAATCTCCGGCTCTTCAAGATACTCGGTGGACACTTTGCCCTCTTCAATCAGCTTGGACGTGTCGATAATTTCAGTTTGCCTTGACAATGAATTTTTTACCATAGCGTCGGCACCTTAAACAGGACGAAGAGGCATCCCGTATACTTGTGCTTGACAAATTGTTTAGATAAAAGCATAGAAAATTGTTATAATTTATTTTTTTGTTTAAATCCTACCTCTTGCAACTGCGCTGGTGTTCAATAGGCCTGAAATTAAAAGAAAATTGAATGGATTAAAGATTTAATGTCATGTTACTGTAATTTAGACTGAGACACGGACACATCCGTATGGTGAATCAAGGAGATCCATTCCTTGAGAAGCATTTCAGTAAACCTCCTAGAAGCGGTAGCTCACCCCGATTATCCGACTCGTCCGACACAATCTCGTAGTCATCGGAGGAGCTGCCGCTAGCACCGCTGCTGTCGCTCCAATGTGCCTTTCTCCTGTTGTTATTGTCCTGCTGATGGCTGAAGGTGACCCGACGAGTGGCAGCCTTGACCATCATAGTACGTAGTTGAGTCGACTTCCTACTCAAAACAGAGTCAGAAATTGGTTTCGTTTGAACAAATGATGCCGCCGAGTCTGAGTTAGTTTCTGTGTCGTCTGAGCTGGCAGCAGCGGGTCCGTTCATCCAAATTCCACCAGGGTTGCTTGAGGCTTGCTTTGCAGTACTATATTTGATTTTAATTGGTTTAAGGTAAGGATCGCTGAAACGTTGAGACCTGAAACCTCACATAGCCGCTTGCACTTACCTGCTTTCATTTTTATTATTATTTCTCTGTAAGTCGAATGCTAATTGTCTGGTCGTTTGAGTGGAGATTCTTCCACGACTTTGATCGACTGACAACAGTTGTCTGTTTAGCCATAATGCATTCGAATTGGCGTGCTTTGATGTTGCCGGCGAAGTGCTAGAAATTGTTTCATTTTGGGGGTAGAAGGTTAGTGTCGAAAACGGGAATTGAAAAGTACTTTTTGTGTCTTATTTTAGCTCTACATGACTAAAATCGAATAAAATGGTGCAGAAATAAAATTAGTTTTTTAAGCTCACCTGTTTAACGAACAATTCATTGTCATTAACCGAGTTCTTCGAACTGCTGAGTAGTCCAACGGATTAACGAGACTCGAGTGAAGCATAATATAAATATTAAAGTTAAATGATTTACAGAATTGCTACCATTGATCGAGGAGTCTTAGCCATAGACTATGAAACTTCTTCTTGAAGAAATTGAGTGCAGGCCACTGATTTGATACCACTGAGTTTGCATTTTGAAGTTATCAGTTCACGCTGGATTCTGCTTTTTTTTTAAACAATAATGATAACATCAATAAGTTTGAGAAGTTCCGATATCTTCTTAAAAGCACCATTATCGATTTCTATCGAACTGACCTTTATAAATTTCTCTTTAAGTTTTCCTCAAAGTGACAAAGTTGAAGTCAAATGGAATGATTTTTAGGCAATCAAAATGAAATAAAGTTATAAAGATATCCTTCTTCAGACTGCAACTTCCTAATCTATGTTTCTTTTTTTAACTTACAAAATTTTTTCAGAAGTAAAATATTGACTGTGTACAGCTGCTGCTCAGTCCTGACGGGCTGGAGGGGCCGCAACACCCACCCTAAATTTACCCAGCTCAAACTGGTACCCGATCTCAGCTGGTTTGGACTAAATCAATGCGGGATTAAGTGCTTTGCATAAGGGAAAATTTTATTACGTAGACCGCAGGGCTCGAACCGAAGACCTTCATTTTAAAAGTTGGACTCCCTTAATGTTAGGCTAAAAATTCTAGTGCTAAAAGTACAGTTAGCGAGCATTGTTTTTCTTCTTCTGAGTGTTTTTGTGTCAGTCTTAGGTCTCTAAAATGATCTACGTAAATTTTTGGTATTGTCTCTCTCTCCTGCCTCTTAGTTTCTTTCGTCTGCAGAAATTATCGTTCGGTTTCTAACCGCTCATCTTTAAGTACTCACCTATCCTCCTTATTCATGGGTAGTCAAAGTCTCTTTCTGCTATTCTAACTGAAGTGAGCACAAGCTCTGTTCTAAGCACAAACAGCTAGCCAAACTTATCCAATAAGAAATAATTGCACAATACTTGGGGTGCTGCATTTAGACAAAAATGAGCGAATTTGGTTGCCATAGGCCACTGTGGTACCGTGTTAAACGCCCAGTTCTAACTGCTTTAAAGAGCTTAGGAAAGCCTTCTTTTCTTCTATAAAACCTTTCAAAGTAAATCTGCACTTGCTCAAAACTTTGCAAAATATAAGTATAGGTGAGTAAGATACAGATAATGCAATTTAATGTCATTTTTTCTTTAGCATCTAAGTAGTTTTTAGACGAATTTTGTAATTGCTTCAGGTAGTAATATTGACTTTTCTGTCCCACTAAGAAAGTGAAAGGCCAGCTGTGTTTATTTGTTATTAATAGTCAACAAGCTATCAATCTATACAGTCTAGGTTTCTGTCAAATTTCTACCCCTGCCCCTTGCTAACTAAACGAAGTAAATAAAAAATGAGTTTATTGCCATCCAAGTGTAGCACCCGGGGTTTATTCGTTTGTGGAAGATGGGAACTAAATGTACTTACAAACCGTGGCTTACAGTGTCTCCGCCCTTGGTATACTATTCAGTATCGCAGACACTAGGGTTAGGTCTGTGCCCACCTCTCCTGCAGCACATGCGTCTCTTAGGTAGGCTGCCACCACCATTTGCGACTGGGTATGCCCAAGGCCAGTCTAACGAGAGTAGCTAGTATAAAAGGATATTTTGTGGTCTAATATCCTCTTATCTTCTGCCATAACCAGCGAAAGACCGAGCTACAGTTTTTGTTATATTTTGGGCCAAGGTAGCTCGTATATGTACGTTGCAAAATTAGGTAAATATGTCGTACAGGTTTTGAAAATCTAGATCAAAGCTTCATACGAGTGACGGCTCACACGGGACCTTTTTTCTTATTCGAAAATTTTCTTAAAACTAAGTAGTCGCCTCCGTCAGGCTGTTAAAAGAATTCTAGAAGTTTTTGGGGGCTTAATTTAGCCATGACGTTGAAGAATGTCAGTCTCTGCCCATCTCTGCCCCAGCCTAGCATTTCAATTCGAAGCTTCAGGAGGTGGGCTGTCAGGCTATAGTATGGCAAAGTCGTACTAAAAACATTTTGTTTTTTTTCTTTGGACCCCGATGGGCTCTCCATTCTTCATTCTTCATTGTTCTACAGACAATCTAAACTGCTCTGTGGCTTTTTATTTTCTCAGATGGGTGGGGCCGCTCTCAAGCAGAAAATGACTCGTATTTTTACTATGAAATTGTTTAATTTATATGTTTTAGCCTGTCTACTTGCAGTAGCACAAAAATGATATTTCCAGGTTTAATTCAGTACTCAACACATGCACCTGAGTCGCGGTAAACATCTGGTGGGCTATTATTCATGCTTATAAAAGAGTCTGATTTGTCTGAATTTGGATTAAAAATCTTCACAGTTAGAGCGCAAATACGAGCGTACTTCCTACATTATTATATATAGTTATTTAAGTATTAATTATTAAGAGTATATTTTTTTATGAATCCTGGCGTGGCCAACCCAGAATCTTTTCGCTCTCCTGCTCCTAGTGCTCCATCGCTATGCGTGCCCCAGCCTGTATCAGTCCTTGCCAGGCATGCTACAGCCTTCTTTACTTGTAATAGGATAAATCATGGGGTGACTCATCGTTCTACCCCTGGGTTGCGCAACCCCGGGTGACCTTGACGCCCACCCCTCCTCCGCTTTATTGCTCGGGTTCACTGAAGCGGAACAAACTTGGGTTATTAGCCACGTACTTGGAGATAATTCCTCGTCTACCTTAGGGACCACCAATATTTTGGGATTTCGGAATCAGCGCGTCATCCTTTTGCCAACCGTGAAATCCATATTTTTCAATGATCACTATTAGCGAAATTCATAGTTAATGAGCTTGTTACGCCACTACTACCACCCACCCCACGAGTCATCGATGACTCATGGTCTACCCCTCTTATGTACAGCTTTCCAGCCAATGGGAGTGAAGCTGCAGCTCAAGGTCAGGGCGGGTGACGTCATGCTAACGGATCATGCGCATGATATAGTCAACAAGCTATCAATCTACCCAGTCCACGTTTCTGTCAAATTTTAACTCCAGTCCCTTGCTCACTAAACGAAGGAACTAAAAAAGAGTTTTTTGCCATGCAAGTGTAGCATCTGGGGTATTTTTGTTTGTGGATAATTGGGACTAAATGTACTTCCGAACCGTGGCTCCGATCTCCGCCCTGGTATAATATTCAGTAACTCAGACATTAGAGCTAGGTCTGTGCCCACCTCTCCTGCAGCACAGGCGTCTCCTAGGTAACTCCGAGTTAACAAAGAGGAACCTGCCACCACCCTTTGCGACTGGGTATGCCCAAAGTCAGTCTAACGAGAGTAGCTTGTGGTCCCGCTTAGTCTGGGATTTCCGTACTTGCAAGGAGGTGATCTGTAGCCTGAATTTGGCACGATTTGTTGATACCTGATTTTCGATTCGATTCCCGATTTCCCTATTCGGGAAATCGCCTATTCCCGATTTCCCCATAGTTTGATTTCCGATTTTTCTATTCGTTTCCTGATTGGTCGATTCCCGATTGGCCGATTCGATTCCCGATTTCCCTATTCGATTCCCGATTTCCCTATTCGATTTCCGATTGGTCGATTCGATTCCCGATTGGACGATTCGATTCCCGATTGGTCGATTCGATTCCCGATTGGTCGATTCGATTCCCGATTTCCCTATTCGATTCCCGATTGGTCGATTCGATTCCCGATTGGTCGAGTCGATTTCCGATTTCCCTAATCGATTTCCGATTGGCCGATTCGATTCCCGATTGGTCGATTCGATTCCCGATTGGTCGATTCGATTCCCGATTTCCCTATTCGATTCCCGATTGGTCGATTCGATTCCCGATTTCCCTATTCGATTCCCGATTGGTCGATTCGATTCCCGATTGGTCGAGTCGATTTCCGATTTCCCTAATCGATTTCCGATTGGCCGATTCGATTCCCGATTGGCCGATTCGATTTCTGATTGGCCGATTCGATTCCCGATTTCCCTAATCGATTTCCGATTGGCCGATTCGATTCCCGATTTCCCTAATCGATTCCCGATTGGCCGATTCGATTCCCGATTGGCCGATTCGATTCCCGATTGGTCGATTCGATTCCCGATTGGTCGATTCGATTCCCAATTTCCCTATTCGATTCCCGATTTCCCTATTCGATTCCGGATTGGCCGATTCGATTCCCTATTTTTCAATTCGATTTCCGATTTCTCTTTTCGATTCCCGATTTTCCCATTCGATTCCAGATTTGCCAATTCAATTGCAGATTGCCGATTTCTGATTTCCCGATTACATTCTTGATTGGCTGATTCCCGATTCGATTTCCGTTTTTCCGATTTCTGAATCGCCTATTACCGATTTTCCCATAGTTTGATTTCCGATTTTTCTATTCGATTCCTGATTGGCCGAAACTGATTTCTGTTAAAAGCCTGCGTGTTTCTGCATAGCTAGCCCTCATATAGCTTAAAAGTCAAAACAGCCTTTTCTTTAGGGGCGCATGCATAAAATACATGAAGAAACAAGAGAATAGAAAAAATGCGACGAAAATGGGATAGTCAGAAGTCAGTTTCGGACAGTCGGGAATTCGGCAAATCGGGATACACCAGGGCGTAAATGGTACGAGCTTTGGAATTCGGGTTGGAATTCGCCATTCAAATGCATTTTCATCCCTAATTCGTTGGCCATCGGAATACGGACTTCAGGGGAAGAAAGCTAAAAAATTGTGACAGGGGTCAGGAAAAATGAGTCAAACTGAGTCAAAGGAGGGTTAGATGGTTTCAGATAGGAAATCGTAAAATGGTATTATTGCCTGGTAGATGGAGAAATAGCATGATAAAATTACATTATGGAATTACATTCCACGCTACATTATTCCATCTATTAATTGTAGATTACATTATGAAATTGCATTAAGTGATTTAGGGATGCGAACAATAATGTTAAGGTTACAATTGCAGTTTGCGAAACTGAGAAAAATCAGCCGCAAAAAATTTGGGTGTCGTGAAGGAGACTGAGGGGTGGTCGAAAGTAGGGTGGAATATGGAGCACGGGTAAGGTGCGTGTACAGTGGTAGAAGGCACCTCGAAAGCAAGCTGTACTCATATTAACCATTGAAGCTGTGGGTGGGGGTATCAACTACTTATTAACAAAACATTGCGTAATAAAAGGGAACATTATTGTATTTCCTGCTGTACTGGGATTAGAAATACATAAGCTTGAGAGAGGTTGATGACCGCAATGATTAGAGAACTTTGCGTAACGATTTGAAGACAGCGTGGGAAAACGTTGCGTAACGATTTGAAGAGAGCGTGGGAAAACGTTGTGTAACGATTTGAAGAGAGCGTGGGGAAACGTTGCGTAACGATTTGAAGAGAGCGTGGGGAAACGTTGCGTAACGATTTGAAGAGAGCGTGGGGAAACGTTGCGTAACGATTTGAAGAGAGCGTGGGGAAACGTTGCGTAACGATTTGAAGAGAGCGTGGGGAAACGTTGCGTAACGATTTGAAGACAGCGTGGGAAAACGTTGCGTAACGATTTGAAGAGAGCGTGGGGAAACGTTGCGTAACGATTTGAAGAGAGCGTGGGAAAACTTTGTGTAACGATTTGAAGAGAGCGTGGGGAAACGTTGCGTAACGATTTGAAGAGAGCGTGGGGAAACGTTGCGTAACGATTTGAAGAGAGCGTGGGGAAACGTTGCGTAACGATTTGAAGAGAGCGTGGGGAAACGTTGCGTAACGATTTGAAGAGAGCGTGGGGAAAGGCAGAAATAATGTATTCTAATGTAATGTACACTATATTTAAAGTTATGGTAGAAGAGGCTGAATAAGCTAGTAAATTAGCAGTCGATTAAGAAGATAAGGAAATAAAATACAATTCCTTAGTAAATATGGTTTGCACAGTAAAATTAGTAGGTAGTAGATTGGGAAGGAAAGCAGTGAGGTTGAGATTGGGAAGCTAGTGAGGTTGCGGGAGCGAATGCCAGAGCAAATGACAAGCCAGGGAATGAGGTGGAGATCCAGAAATTGTCTTGGCCGTCCACTAATCTCCGACTAAAGTATCCAGATCCAAGGCGGCTTTAGCGGGGGGCCATGGTTACATCATAAGGTCTCTTATCATTTGAATAATTTTACCCGATGCATTGCATACGAGTATAAAAATCTACCAACAGTAAAGGAAAGAGAAAAATATAAAGTCCACTGGCTGTTGGTGTTGATTGTCAGAATCGGTTGTCATGGGCATTTCTCTTCCACAGGGTCAAGGCTTTTCAAGTTTACCAGATGCATTAAAAATTATGGATTAAAAATAATAAAAAAATATTCTAATAAAAATTATTAGAAAATATGGAAGATGTTAGTTTTACTTAAAATAGATACTTAACAATTTCGGTTTTAATCCTGAATTCGATCGTTTAATTGCTATTTCTTTTTCTTGTACGAGCGTAGTAGCTAGCACGGCATCCATGAGTAGCTAAGAAAATTGCGAACTAGATGCCAAAGCTCGACCCGAAACCTAACCCCGGACCAGGAGCTCGACCTGGACAACCTAAACCGAATCTCGAACTTGACCCAAAATCCTAATAGGTCGGATTTAAGTGTACTTTCCAACAAAAAAATTTTCTTTAGAAATAATAACACTTAGTTAATATGTGATTAGCAAGCATCGCCAACATAATGACTATCCTAATTTATTAATTTTTATGAAATTATTCCTACAGGGAAAATAATTGTACACTAAAATAAGCCTTGTATGCACATTTCATTTGCCTAAAAAGTTCCTTAAGAGTTTTTCTGATAATTTGTAAAATCGAGTTTCTCAAACTTTTCCGCAGGATTTAAATGGACATAGTCGCGACAACAACGCGAGAACTTCATTTTAAAAAATCCTATAACTAAACCATCCACACAAATGGCAAAAGGTTCACTGGGATGTTGTGTGTGTATATATCTAATACTCCAATTAATTGTACTATTTATTCTTTTTTTTGGTTATAGTAATGAATATAAAAAGACTCATACAACGAACTATATATTTGAAGTATTAGTTTATTGCACCGTTCACTCTCCGGCAATCATTATGGCTATTTGTTTGATTATTATGTATCGGTTGTATTGCTATTGGCGTATACTGTTACTTCTACATTTCTGAGAAGTTACGTCGCCACCTAAAAGGTGCAGATAAAAGTCATAGAGCCGTCATTTTGCGAGATTTAGAACTTACCAAAAGTCAATATTCACGAAAAATTGGACGACAGAAAAAGAGAAACTTTGCCGTTAAATACTCAAAACTGGCTGCAGAAGTTGGTGAAAAAGAAGTGCTCGAGTTTCTCATACAGAAAATTGATGATTCGAGCATTAGAGATGAGTGCTGCGTCGATGCATTAGAAGAAGCTATTAAAAAAGGTCGGGGGAAAGTGGTACAGTTTCTGGTTGAGACAGTGGCTGACAAAACAAGGAAAGATGAGTGCTGCATCGAGGCTGCAAAACAAGCTATCAAAAATGGTCGGTGGGAAGTGGTACAGTTTCTGGTTGAGGCAGTGGCTGACCTAAATATGAGAGATCAGTGCAGCATCGAGGCTGCAAAAGAAGCTATTAAAAAATGTCAGTGGGAAGTTTTAAAGCTTTTGGTGAAGACTGTGACTGACGAAAAAAAGAGAGATGAGTGCTGCATCGAGGCTGCAAAACAAGCTATCAAAAATGGTCGGTGGGAAGTGGTACAGTTTCTGGTTGAGGCAGTGGCTGACCTAAATATGAGAGATCAGTGCAGCATCGAGGCTGCAAAAGAAGCTATTAAAAAATGTCAGTGGGAAGTTTTAAAGCTTTTGGTGAAGACTGTGACTAACGAAAAAAAGAGAGATGAGTGCTGCATCGAGACTGCAAAAGAAGCTATCAAAAATGGTCGGTGGGAAGTGGTACAGTTTCTGGTTGAGGCAGTGGCTGACCTAAATATGAGAGATGAGTGCTGCATCGAGACTGCAAAAGAAGCTATCAAACAAGGTCAGTGCGAATGGGTACAGTTTCTGGTGCAGAAAGTGACCGACGAAACAAAGAGAGATGAGTGCTGCATCGAAGCTTCTAAAGAAGCCACCATCGTTGATCAGTGGGATGTTTTAAAGTTTTTGGTGAAGACTGTGGCTAACAAAAGAAGGAAAGATGAGTGCTGCATCGAGGCTGCGAAAAAAGCTACCGAAAAGCGTCAGTGGGAAGTGCTGAAATTTCTGGTGATGACAGTGGCTGACGAAAAAAAGAGAGATGAGTGCTGCATCGAGGCTGCAAAAGAAGCTATCAAACAAGGTCAGTGCGTATTGGTACAGTTTCTGGTGCAGAAAGTGACTGACGAAACAAAGAGAGATGAGTGCTGCATCGAGGCTTCTAAAAAAGCCACCAACGTTGGTCAGTGGGATGTTTTAAAGTTTTTGGTGAAGACAGTGGCTGACAAAACAAGGAAAGATGAGTGCTGCATCGAGGCTGCGAAAAAAGCTACCAAAAAGCGTCAGTGGGAAGTGCTGAAATTTCTGGTGATGACAGTGGCTGACGAAAAAAAGAGAGATGAGTGCTGCATCGAGGCTTCTAAAGAAGCCACCAACGTTGGTCAGTGGGATGCTTTAAAGTTTTTGGTGAAGACAGTGGCTAACAAAACAAGGAAATATGAGTGCTGCATCGAGGCTGCGAAAAAAGCTACCAAGAAGCGTCAGTGGGAAGTGCTGAAATTTCTGGTGATGACAGTGGCTGACCAAAGTTTGAGAGATGAAATTCGTTGTCACTCAGTGAATCAGGCCTGCTCCAGTGATAATGAGGACATTATCAGGTTACTCTACTTCTTGAAAATTGAACCCGATTGGCTTTTAAAATTTAGTAGTTCTCTCAGCTTCACAGCATCGATGGCTATTGAGGGCAGAAACTCAGTTCTTAATGAGACTCTGTCTCGAATGCAGCCTGCTCAGGTTACCCAGCTGCTCTGTCTTTCTATTGCTCAAAGCCATGTTTCGTTGGCTCTCACACTCATCAGTGATAAAAGAGTCAGCAAAAATCATATTGATGTGCCAGACAGCACTGGAGCCACTGCTCTCATGCTGGCAGCTGATGGGGGTCATCACGAGCTCATTGAGAAGCTGCTGGGTCTCGGTGCGTCAGTGCGTGCTGAAGACAGTCAAGGTCGGACTCCCCTGTTCCGAGCGATCGAAGCGGGTCACGTGCGAGCTGTTAAGATTTTGTTGCTCGGAGGTGCAGATGAAAATCATCGAGACACTCGAGGCCAAACTTGTAAGCAAGTGGCTGAGCAGATTGGACATTCGCAGGTTTTGCGGCTACTGAATGGCAATAAATACAGGTGAGTTATTTATTTTCCGCTGCTAACTAGAAAATTAAAAACGTTTAATAAAGAATTGGGAACGATTTACTAAGGCACTTTGAGCAGTGTAAAGACACTTTTGATTGGCGCTTAAATTTTGCCAATTAATAAGATACTTATAATATTTGTCTATTAACCAATCTGTGATCTAATTTATAAATCTATTCATTGTTGAATGAATATATTTCCTCATCCAAGCTTAAGTTTGCCGCTATATGTCCATATTATCTTTAATAAAAGTTTCAAAGCTTAAGTTTACAAAAACCAAAATTAAGATCCCCTAATGGCTATTTTGGCTTACCTAAATTAACATTTGACTGACAAGAATGCCGACTCTCCTTCCCGCATTGCAGCAGCCCAGAGGCCAGGAGGGCAGCCGCCCACAGCTCTGATCCGGGCCTCCCTCTGTGAGTCTGCGCAGCTTGTGCCCTTTTGCCAGCTTCTATTGTTTGGAGAATAGCAGGAGTAAGTGAGCATTCTTGAAATCTTAGTAAATTCAGCAAATCTCGGATTATTTCAGAGCCCTTGACAACTCACAACGAGACAAAAATCTCAGTGAGGATCTGCAATTCCTGCTCAGCCAGGCGGGGTTCACCCGGGAGAGAGCTGAGTGCCAGCAGAGACTGGCCGACTGGCTTCAAGAAGTCACTCGAGTCCTCACCCAGGATGACAGGCAGATGACAGGCAGCTACGCAGAGGGCTGGGCCAACAGTCTGGTGCAAGTGAACGGCAGGACAGCAGCTGACTCGGACATTGACTGGACTGTGCTGGTCCCTGGGCAGACACTTCATCTGGAAGGTGCCTGTCGCTATTTTGCCTGTCGCAAAAAAGCCGTCCGGCTGCAGGTCAAGAAGGGCCACGCTCAGGTGTCAGTAGGATCGGGTGAGTGATAGTAGGTTCGTTGTTAGGAAACACTACATAAGAAGAAACCCATAAGAAGCTACCTCTGCGATATTTCTTCCTGTGTCAAGAGACTACCAGTCGCCCAGCACACAGCAAATTAGCTGAGTGTGCCCCGTCTGATGACGCAGATTGTTTGCAAATGATTGAGTAAATTCCTCTATCATGTAAAAGCCACTCTGCTACAGCCGATATTGCGTTGTCTCTAGCGCAATAGTCACGTGGGCTGAATTTTTAAGAGTCTCATCCACATTGAACTGTCCCCAGCCCTACCCCACATGGCAACAATCACGCCCATTTGCACCATGGTAAAAAATTGAATAAAGCCAAACTAGACGAATCTATACGTTTGAGTATCTGTCTATGCATTAAAGAACACTAGGATTTTGCTTAAAGCGTGCAAACTGGCTCTAAACTTGTGCCAAACAGGCATGGTATGCCTTAACTGTCCATACACGTAGGTACTGCATTTAATGAAACCTACTCTAATGAAACCAACAGCTCACATATTCGAACCAAACGTTTCCGAAAAAAACTATCCCTCCGAGGCAAATTATCCCTCCGGGTGTCCACCCTTGCAGAAACTCTCGCAAAGTAAAGCTATCGATAGACGAGTAGCTAGCTATGCTCAAGGACTGGTGACAGTAAGCGATACCGCAAATACATGTATGCGACACAAAGCAGTAAAATTTTGCATGCACTTCTCAGAACAAACACCGACTTGTATTACAACTATTACTACCTTCATTGACTGTCCATCTAAAGTCTTACACGCTAGCATCCTCGCCTAAATTTTCAGGTAGTCAACCGGCAGTGACAGCTAAGGCGAGTGGTAAGCGGCCTGCGCAGGACACGTGCCATGCAATCCAGTGCTGCAGCGGCTTTTGTGAGGACAGGATTGTGAAGCTACTTGGACGGAGTGATGGTGCTGTTCACCTAGTGAGGGCGACCAGACCGAACTCAACTAACGAGCTCAGAGTGAGCTTCAGCTTCCAAGAGAAACGCATCATGAGGCAGCTGAGCACAGTCCAGGGCCAGCTGTTCGCATTTATCAAGTTCATCTTCAAGAGACTCCTGCCCGACACTCTGGACACGCATGGACTCAAGACCTACAATGCAAAGACTCTGCTGTTCTTCATGCTGGAGAGACACGGAACTGATCCTTCAGCTGAAGCTTGGCAGCCTCAGAATCTGATCGCTCTGCTGAAGGAGTCTCTCGACATGATGCTGAGCTTCATCGACTCAACCAGCTCACCCGACGAGTGCATGCCGCACTTCTTCATGCCTGACGCTCCGCTCTACTTCAAGAACGCCGGAATCGGCGGCGACTTCGACAACACGAAGGAGAGGGTTCGACAGAGACTTGGAGAGCTGAGAATAAATATCTGCTTCGTTGTCAAGCAGCTGAGGAGACTCGTGAGACCTCTGCAGTCAGAGAGTTTCTACTTTCACCCGTTCACGCTGTTGCCACTGACAACACCCCCTCCTGTTATTGAGATCAGAAAGGGAACTCGGTATCTAGAGTATTACGGCAAGTTCGCAGACGTGTACAGTGTGGTGCTGCAGAGTGTGAGCGAGCTGCAGTCAGAATCGAGCAACAGAGACACCCTGATGAGGCAGCTCAGTCTCCTGCATGGGCTGGAGTGGTGCAAGTGCACCACCCTGTGCCTGACCGCCATGGCGCATTTGAAGTTTAAAGATCGAGATCAGGGGGAATTAGAGAAAGCTCATAAAGTTTTGATGGAGCTTCGAAAGCATATTGTAAAAACTGGACTCAAGCCTAGAGACATTCAATGCATTGCGATCAGGGAAATTCAGGAGCCGGTGGTTACGCTGCCAGAACACTCAGACTGGGCGTGGAGGTTCTGCCTCCCCTGCGACTCCCCGCCTCTCTTCCCGTTCCTTCCCGAGTTCACGCAGACTCTGTTCACAGCCAGACTGTCTCAGCCTCGCTCCTCCCACCTGTACGTGAACTTCCGCTGCCTGAGCTGGAGTCTCCAAGCTGAGCTGCTCCACAATCGCACGCCAATCGCATTCGGTGAGTGGCTTGAAGAGCTGCAAGAAGACGCGGACTTGGAGGAGCTGCTCACTCTGGCTCACTACAGCGACTGCCGCGAGCACGTGGAGTTCAGCCTGGGACACATGGAGACTATCAGGGACCAGAAACGCGTCGCCATGGAGAAGAAGGATGAAGAAAATATTCAATGGGTCAGAGAGAAACTTGGGACCTTCAAACCGTCAAGGCTACAGAAGAGTGACCGTGATTATTGCAGCATTGATATAGAGACATAGACGCGGCAACAGAGATGTGACAGCTACTGTTTGGTTCATGATTGATTGGTTGCTGTTGCGGAATTCAAGTTCTCGCGCCCTCCTCGACCACAAGAGTTAGATAGAGGCCGTTGTGACTGTCTACTTTTTAGCTGCATCCTTGAAGCCGAATCTAACATCTAAGCTAAAAATTGTTCGATGTATGGAATTTGAATGTGTCAATTTCTCTCACATATTAAACTCTTGGTCTATTTTGAATCTTGATTGTAATTATATTTTGCTACTTTGCGCATTGTTTTTGTTTGTTTGTTTATCTGCGTTATATTCAAGAGTTTTTGCGGACGTTAAGTGTCTTATCCTTTACAACTTCTTTTTACTTTTCTTGCTGCTTTTTGAGACATAACTTTTGTTTAGGTTGATAGAAAAATAGTTTCTAAGCTTCGTATTGTCGAAGTAATGATGGAAATCCTCGGTCTCTTTTCATATTTCTCTCCTCACTGACGCTAATAACATAGGGTGCCTTCTAATCAGAAATCATGGCTACTCCCCAGCAAACAGAATTGATTTTGAAAATAGAAATTCTGAAAGAAACCTGCCTGTGGATCATGAGCTTTCATGGAAAATGAATTCCAGTAGGAACTACAAAAAAGTCCAAAAATGAGGATTTATCCTGTAGAATGAATAAAATTTTCACTTTACGCTTCAATCAGTGTCACAATTAAGTTTTCCTATTTTACGGACTGCTCTTGCAGTTGTTTAAGAATGATTATATTTTTCAAGATATATATTTTGTAACATAGCTGCAAAGTTAAATTATGCGCGATTTATGGTTATTATCACTACAAACCATTGCTGATTGATTCTACAAATGCTCCACAGAATTTACCATTTTTCTTTTATATTAATGGTACTTTTTGTGTGAAAAAAATATTAAAATACACAATATATTGCGTCATATATAATGCGTATAGTCTATATTTTTGCTTAAGACTGTATATTTCGAGATAATAATTCACAAAATAGCTGCACAGTGACGTCATACGCGATTTATGTTTTTTTATGATTAGTAACCCCATGGTCAGATTCTACAAATGCTTCACGGAAAGCTTTCGATTCGTATTTACCTTTTTTATTTATTGTATTTTATGCGCGAAAAAATATATTAAAAAATACGTACAGTATAATGTTTCACTAATGATAAAAGTAAATTTCGTTTTTTACTATAACTTCGAGCATATCTTTTATTTTTCTGCGAGATTTAGCCACTAATATTAAAAAGTAAATTTAAATTTTAGAAAATTTTAGTTCTAAATAGATAATTTAAAAAATAAACTGCTTGTAATTTTTTATTGAGAATATGCAAGAGCTAAGATAGTAATTTTTGCATGCAGTCTGTGATGCCATACTAAGACTGAGAAAGACAAAGAATTTAGTATCGTGGTCCTTAATAGGCATTAATTTAATCTTATTTGAATATTCAGAATAAAATTGCAATTCGAAATGTAATTTTTGTGTTTTTTTAGGCCGCTAAACAGTAAAAAAGACAGCATTTTTTCTACGACTTCCCGACTGTGAAAAACGGCTCTATTTAATCTTTAAATAGAGGAGTTATTGTAAAACCTAGGGCGCTGGCCTTATAACCGGAAGGTCGTAGGTTCGAGTCCCGGCCCTATGAGACAATTTGTGCCCTTAAGCAAGGCACTTAATCCCGCATTGCTTCAGTCCACTCAGCTGAGATGGGGTACCAGTGTGAGCTGGGTACTTTTAAGGTTGGTGTTGCGGCCCCTCCAGCCCGTCAGGCTGAAAGCTGTACACAGCACTCGGATGCGCCGCGCAACTAGCTGCGGCTGTGCCGTGGGCTGTACATCTGGTCGAAAGGTCGGGTGTCTAAATTTATTTATTAATTATTATTCTATTCATCTTTACGCAGCACAATGTACGTAAATTTAAAGGTAATAAGTACGCTCGTAACTATAGAGCACGGATAAAAATTGATAAATTGAAATTAATTTTATCGTATTTAACGCAACAGCATTTTCTGAAGAATAAATTTGAAGCTTTCATGGCATTATGCGTATCAGGCTTTGGTTTTGCTGTAAGAGCACAAACACAACAACAACACAGCGCAAGTACACTATCAGCAGGTGATATTGCACCGTCATAAAGCTGGTCTCAAGGCGTCAAGGCCACCGACAGAATCGGGGACACCGGCGTCATCCAGCAGGCAATCGACAAAACGCCGAGGTTGCGCTTTTCTTCGCCGGCAGGGCGCCTGCAGCGTGAGCAGCAGCACCTTCTGTACCGGCTCGGATGACGTGGCCTGCCAGCTGGAGTCGCCGACGGCGGAAAAGTTCACTTGGACGGTCCAGGCCGGCGCGGCGATAGAGTGGCCGAATTGGACGTTCACCCGCTCGAAGCCGATCTTGAAGGCGGCCCCGCGTCGGCTTGTTGCTGTACTCGTACAGAATTACGGTAATATTTATTTTATCATGCGCTAACTACTCTACTCATCAGCTTAGTAGTATTTTTAGAAAATGCGAACCGGAAAACATACAAGTACAACATGTGATTCATTAAAACAAAAAAGGATATACGAATTGATAAAAAATCATGTGGCTAATTATTAATACTATCAAATCAATTTTTATGTCATAAAACCAACAATCAAACCAATCATGTCACCAAAAATCAATCAACAGGTCAAGGAAGCGATGATCCATCTTTTTGCGCTTCTACTTTTATAGCCATAAAATAATCCATCCTGCCAAAGTTGTCAAGCGTTGACCCAGACTTTTTGACACCAGTTTGACACCTGTACAATGAACGCACCCATCGAACCCGAGAGGGTCCGATTCTCTATAAATACAAGAGCTCCGGAGCGAGTCCGAAAAAAAGAGAAATTTCTCAGAGAAGAGGTACCGGAGAGAAGAAACCAGAAGCAGAAGTAAACCAAAGAAGACTTGTGGTAGGAGTTCAGGGGGCGAGTGGCTCGGCGGTCAAGCGCGTCTGCCTTGTGTGCCACTGGTCCAGGTTCGACCCCGCGTTGTAGGTTGGCTATTTTCCCTAGCGCGGTTTCGTGCGCATGGTCACATTAATTTGGGGCCTTGTGCACGAATTGGTTGGGCTTTGGGCAAGTTGTGCAATTTACGCCCATGAGGGCAGCCCCCGAGGGCATAGAGAGTGTACATTCCTGGAACCACCGCTTGTACACCCTATGTGAGTGCGTGACTGGGTGCCGGCCTGTGTGTGTGTCTATGCCTGCATACCGTATTTAGTGTGACAGTCATGCCCCCTCGCTGGTTGTGGGACGATGTCGCTTTAAGCGTCAAAGTGCCTGCAGCCCTCCTTCAGATTTAGCTTTTTTGTGGTAAGACTAAGAGTTCTTTGTCTTATTGAGTTACCCTAATTGATTACTTATCAATTAGACAGCTTTGATTGAATGACGTAAAACCTCTCAAAGTAATCGATAAATCAACGCTCAAACCATTAAGGATCACAATCGTGTGATTATATTAGTTAGATTTGAATCAAGAGAGATAAGTGCCAGACTTGTGGTAGAACCTACCGAGGCTGGTAAGAAAGAAAGTGACTATTGGTTAATCAGCGTCAGTACACCACAACACAGAAGTTAGGTTCCCTTACTTCTATTGGTACCCTGTAACCGCATCTGAAACAAAGGAATAAATGAGATTATTTTTCATCCGAACAATCCAGATATCTGACGTAAATACGATCAAACTACAGCAGAACCAACGCAGTTGCAACAAATGCTCCAGCAGCTCCAAAAGAAGAAGACGAGAAACCAGGAGACAGCAGCAAACAAGAAGAGGCGCATTGACCACCAGGGCGACACTCGCTGCAATGGCAACCAGCCTGTCCAGCTGTCGTTGGGCGCCCTCGACGGTCAAGGACAGCAGGGCGAGATCGTCGGCGTAGCCAAGCACACTGAGCCGCCTCTCGCGTTGACGTCGAACTACATGTACGCGTCACCGCAGCAGAAAGCCGTCATCGTTGCTAGAGCACTATGATGAACAGGAACGGAGCCAGCGTGTCTCCCTGGAGCACCCCAGAGGAGTTCTGAGTCGTTAAGAGTGCCAATATAATGCAGAGATTTATTTGGCATATTTTTCCGTGGACGAAAAAATTTCATCAGTCAAAGACAGGTGAGTGACGGCGTAGACAATTAAGTGATGGAGTAAGTGACGGAGTAGAAAGGTGAGTGACTGAGTAGACAGGTGAGTGAGGGAGTAGACAGTTAAGTGACGGAGTAGACAGTTGAGTGACGAAGTAGACAATCAAGTGACGGAGTAGACAGTTGAGTGACGGAGTAGACAATCAAGTGACGGAGTAGACAATCAAGTGACGGAGTAGACAGTTAAGTGACGGAGTAGACAGTCAAATGACGGAGTAGACAGTGAAGTGACGGAGCAGACAGTGAAGTGACGGAGTAGACAGTTTAGTGACGGAGTAGACAATCAAGTGACGGAGTAGACAATCAAGTGACGGAGTAGACAATCAAGTGACGGAGTAGACAATCAAGTGACGGAGTAGACAATCAAGTGATGGAGTAGACAGTTAAGGGACGGAGTAGACAATCAAGTGACGGAGTAGACAGTTAAGTGACGGAGTAGACAGTTAAGTGACGGATTAGACAATTAAGTGACGGAGTAGACAGTGAAGTGACGGAGTAGACAGTTGAGTGACGGAGTAGACAGGCAAGTGACGGAGTAGACAGTTGAGTGACGGAGTAGACAGGCAAGTGACGGAGTAGACAGTGAATTGACGGAGTAGACAATTAAGTGACGGAGTAGACAGTTAAGTGACGGAGTAGACAATCAAGTGACGGAGTAGACAGTTAAGTGACGGAGTAGACAATCAAGTGACGGAGTAGACAGGTGAGTGACGAAGTAGACAGTGGAGTAAAGGAGTAGACAGGTGAGTGATGGAGTAGACAGTTGAGTGACGGAGTAGACAGTGGAGAGGAGTGTAGTGGAGCAGATACTGGACTCACATGTTATAAAAATATTTGTGGAGCGAAGATATTATTTTGTTGGGCTGTATTTTTTCTTGATTTACTACTTAGCAGTATTAAATTCGGTGTTTCATGTAGCAGGAGTTTTTTTCCACTATACTAAATGTCCCCTGCCCCGAAAATGCTGTTACTAATTAACGAAAGAGAATATAATCCTCATCTATATGTTTCTTATTGTATTTTAAAGTTTTAAAAGCACCAGTGCGTAAAGATGATTATTTGTATTCATTATGAGAGCTTCCTGTTACACACAGAGTTGCCAATTCTTTTGTTACGAATGCTTTCTGGGCAAAAAAGACGGTACATCGGATAAAGTGCCACTGCTAATTATTCTTTGCAAGAGAATCAACTAAACCGATTGTAAAGCCTGACAGCCACCTGTTCCTTCTGCTTTGAAGCAAATCTTTTCCTAACCCTCCCATGCTTATGAGCTTAAGTGTACCAGACTTTATGGGAAGCAACGAGGGTAGCTATGTTGAGAAAACTGCGTGGGGCCGTTTTTTCCACATTTTAGAAATTTTTGTGCACCTCCGACACCACCACCCCACACACTATACTACCAAAGCCCCGGGTGAAACGTGCACGGTGCGTAATTCGAGAGGCCAATAAAGGCCAGCACTATCTCTCTTCCGTAGCGTGTTCTAAGGGCCCAAGAAAGATCTTTCTTTCTCTTCCGCCCTCCCCTCTAGGGAAGTCATAGAGGAATACGCGAAACAGCTGTGTGATCACAAGAAGTCGATAATGCGCACACATATATATATATCGGATATTAAGTTGCAAGTGTGCGCATGGCTCAGCTCTGGGGGCGGCTTTGTTAAATCGCTTCGTTATTCCACAAACCCTAGCGAAATGAATGCACCTCTCTCAGCTAACTGCTAGCCCGGCTTATCTCATTGTCTTGCTTCGGGAGTCAATATTAAAAGCAAAGCTCCCCCGCCGCCAAGGCTAGTTGAGTTCCTATCTCGTATATAGTAAGTCCGTTTGAGTTCAGCCAATCAAAATTTTGTGGATTTGAGTGAGCGGTGCATGCGGTTTAGTCAGGTCAATCAAAGTCAAGTAAAATATAAAAACTTGTGCAACCCAGAGGATTGCTTTTAAGTATGCACTCTGTTTGATTGGTATTCATAATTTCTGTGAAAATTCATATTCTTTCTGGAAGACAAGACAATGGCATAATTTTTACTAAGGTAAAAACCAATAGGTAAGTCGTTGTATTTTTTGCTCTAAAATTTTAGTTTACGACTTAAGATCAATCAACGTATATTGACTGAGAAGGAGCTACATAAAAGCAAAAAACTCGCACAGTCAGAAGAAAAATTAGACAGACGGCAAGAGCTAAAACATTCAAAAGTAACGACAGGCTGACACACATACAGATACACTAACACAGAAGATAGACAGACAGGCACACAGACAGACAGACAGACAGACAGACAGACAGACAGACAGACAGACAGACAGACAGACAGACAGACAGACAGACAGACAGACAGACAGACAGACAGACAGATAGACAGACAGACAGATATGCCCACATATGCCGAGACAAATATATTAGTTGTTACAGTGCGAATTGCCTCAACAGATAAGCTAATACGCATGCTTATTAAAAATAAATTCATACTCAGAATTATTTAACAGTGTTACATTAGTAAGGGAGTAGTTATATTCTGGGTAAGTATTCGTCTCAAAGTCAAACCGTCAATTCTTTTTGCTGAACCCATGCTTCCACAGCTGTCAATGTACAGAACTTGAACCTTTTGTGCTCTCCTGACCATGCCTTGACAGTGCAAGTGAAAGAAGAAGAAATTTTCTGTCAGAAACAAGAACCCACGGACTAGGGCCAAGCTAAAACAGGCCGGGAAGAGGAGGCGGGGTGTGAGTCAGTCAGATCTGACACGCACCAAGACAGATCACTCTGCCGATAATTTATTCCTTTGTAATCGAAGACCCAGTCAGACCTCGTTTTGCCTGTCCAATGCAGGTCAGATGTGTGCGAATGAACTCAAACCCTAATCAGATTCCTTCTCACGGATTAATTGCTTTGGGATACATTAAAGGGGGGGGTGTTTTTTGTCACTAATTTAGAATATTCGTGTGAATGCATTTCTGATTATCTAATTCGTGTTTTTTCTGATACAATAGATGTTATAAGACACTTAAGAAATTTAAGAAAATTTAGCTCAAGCATGAAGTGAACATGAAGTGTCTCTAATTTGCTAAGAAGTGTACTTACTCGCTGTCAGTATAGAATAATACGCTCGTGTCTTTCTTATAGAGTCTTAACGAGCCTAAAAAATGATTTCATGGCACAAAGAAATCAACGATTATTTTGTGCTTCAAAGCAACGAGTGGGCAATCTTCAAAGGCTAAAATTTATATTATATGCTTGGCATTCCCCCTTATCCACAGAATGGCATCGGTGGCGCAAGGCCTGATGAAGCTCCTAACCCTGATATCCCTGTTTGCCTTTGGTCAACCAAGCCAGTCAAAGCTAAATTTCTACGCTACTGAAAACGATCAGAAGCCCGTGCATTTCGGTTCCCTATTCGAGAAGCTACCAAAATCTATCGTTGATAAATTCGCCTCCGATTTGAGTCACGTAACCTATGCAATAGTTCCAAAGGATGCGCCAATTCATGTGGACCCAAGTGGAAACCTCACCTCGAGAGGGCCGTTAAGCCGAGAGACAGTCTGTCAGCCAAAAAGCAATCCGAACTGCGAAGAAGAGACGGTCATGGACGTCTGCCAGATTCAATTTAACGTGATCATCAGCAAGTCGAATGATCCATCGGTCACCGAGCTGGTCGAAGTGACCGCCTGGGTGGAGGATCGCAACGATTCGCCGCCCCGATTCGACAAGTACGTATTCGACGCGGAAGTGCTGGAGAGCGCGCGTCCAGGTCAGACCATCAGCCTGCCGAAAGCGGAGGATGCGGACAGGAGCGGCTTTGCCAGCTGCCATTTGAACTACCGGTTGGACTCGTGCACGTCGGGCAGTCCAACCAGCCAGATGTTCGCACTGAAGACGCAGGCGAACAGTAACAACGGGCCAAGGGACGTCCAACTCGAACTAGTTGGCAAGCTCGATCGCGAGACCACCGAACGGTACAGATATTGTTTGATGGCTACGGACTCGCTGCACACGGCCAGTGTCACAGTGAACGTTCGTGTACTCGACGTCAACGACAACCCCCCAGTGTGGACGCCGGACCAAATTTTCAGCATCAACGTATCGGAAAGCTATCCGCCGGATCCGTTGCTACGACTGAATGCAACCGATGCTGACTCGAAATATGGCAAAGTGCAGTACAGTTTGCTGACCGATAGCGGTGGTCTGTTTCGCCTGACGAATTACGGCGAACTGAAACTGAAAAACCCCAGAGCGCTCGACTACGACCAGAAGATCAAAGAGCATCGCGTTGTTGTGGCCGCAGTGGACAATGGTGAGCCCAGATTGTCCGCAACTGCCACGCTGACAATCAACGTTCTAGACGAGAATGATAACTCGCCAATAATCCAGCTCAGTAACAATCACCTACAAATCGTCGAGAATAATGTCGTCCCGCTTTATATTGTGAACATCTTTGTCAGCGATAAAGACACTGGAGCAGGCGGGGTTGTCACCTGCTCACTTCTGCCGGACGTCAAGTCCCATCAGCAGAGGTTTTTGCTCACTAAAAGTTCCAGCAGCCTTACATCAACAGTTTCCTATGATCTGAAGACAAACTATTCGTTTGATAGGGAAGAGAAGGACCGTTACGTCGTCATAGTGCGTTGCACCGATGGTGGTAGCCCGCAGAGGACCAGCACGGCGGAGGTGCACATCTCAGTGCTAGATGAGAATGACAATGCGCCCAAATTCGAGGTTTCCCCAATCGAATTCAGCATCCGGGAAGACATTCGTGAAGCCTCGAGAGTTCACGAGGTAAGTTGCTGAATAAGTATACGCATATAGGTAGCCATTTGAATTTTAAATAACAATCGAACAATTTCCACAGTTCCGAGTTCACGACCCCGACCAGAACAGTCACAATCGCGCCAATCGACGCTTTATAATTGGAGGCGAAGGTGCGTCCAGATTCCAAGTGGATTACGGCGACGGAAATAGCTACTGGTTGACCACTACGGCCAAATTCGATCGCGAGACAAAAGACGCCTACAATTTTAGTTTGACCGTTCAGGACACCAACGGTACCCAGAATGGAGCTGTCATTCATCAGGCCACAACCGACGTGCTTGTCAGCATTAGCGACGTTAACGATTGTCAGCCTAGATTTCTCGTCGACGCCAGTGAAGCCCAATCAGGCGCGGATTGCTGCAGTCCTCAGTTGTCGGCTGCTTGGCTGACACCCGTCACAGTGCTGGAGAATGCAACGATTGGCTCATTAGTCGCTACTGTCCAAGCGATTGACTGCGATCAGGGGCTCAACGGTAGGGTTGACTATCGGTTGAGACACTTGACCGCTGACCGAGGGCTTCGAGGCTGGTCGCCATTTCGCGTTGACTCGGTTTCGGGTCGAGTGACGCTCAACCGGAGGCTTGATGCGGATCCGCCAAACGGTCTGTCGCAGTTCACGCTGGAGCTGCTAGCTGAGGATCGGGGACATCCGCAGGCTCTGACCGGCACCGCCACCCTAATTGTCAACGTTGCCGATGTCAACGATAATTCGCCAATGTTCGAGCAGCGACAGTCGCTTAGCTTAAACGTCAGCTGCGATCAATCGTTGCCAGATTACCGATTGACAAAACCTGACGACATTGCAGCCAAGGATGCTGATGCTACTGAGGCTCATCGTCAGCTAAGCTACCGGATAGTCGGCCTGAGTTCGAGCTCTCAGTTGCACAGTTTCCGAGTCGACTCAAACACTGGGCACGTGTACCTGAGCAACACGCCAAAGCTATGCGCGGCCGGGTTCTATCATTTCCAACTCGAAGTGTTCGACAAGGACAGGCCGAGGCTCGGCGTCAGTCGGAAATTTGTGACGGTCAAATTTGAAGGCGGCGGCCGACGTCCCGGTAGTTCGTCAGCTAGAGGGCTCGGACTCGAATCTGGCGGCTTTGAATGGGGCCGATCAGGCGATAAAACCGGCGGCGGAGGCAGCCGCGGCTCGACACGGCTACTCGGAGGTGGTAGCGACGCCTCAGGCGGTGGAGGCTTCAACAATACCGACGGGAGCGAGGCCAAGTCGGCGGTGCTGGCAGCCGCGCTCATCGTGTTCCTCGTGGCTCTGGTGGCACTGACTATTCTAGCCGTGGCATTGCTGTTGCGCTGGTGTTTCGGACGTCGACAAAACGGTTCGACAAGTGAGTAGATTGCGTAACCGGATTGGTTTGATTGGCATCGGAGCACTGGTAAACTAATGATGCCGGCAAATTGATAAATTGTAGTAGATTGAAGCCCTCTATATAAGTTAAGTATTTAACTACAGAAACATGTGCCTTTGCTAATGGATCCTCGTAGCCTCGTCCCACATTTAAAATCACTCAAATTTGGCGGTATCTTTCATTTCTTGTTTCGCAGTCTTCTTCTACCTTCGTCTATCCTTACCCAGTTCCCACCGAAAACATAAAATTGGTGAATATGAAATTGGTGAATATAAAATTGGTGAGTATGAAATTGGTGAATATGAAATTGGTGAATATGAAATTGGTAAATATGAAATTGGTGAATATGAAATTGGTGAATATGAAATTGGTGAATATGAAATGGGTGAATATTAAATATTTGGAAAACATGAAATAGGAAATTAGGAATTCAGTGAATATGAAGTAGGTAAATATGAAAATCAAAGACTGTGTAGTTAGGGGAGGTAAAAATTTACGGAATTTGAAATTTGGGGAACAAAAAAATGGGGATTTTGAAATTGCTTGCTCCTAAAAAAATGAGAAATTTGAAGTCTTACGTTTGAGAAATGTGAAATCTTGAAATGGTTTAGTAATTACCCCTCTGCTGCAACGCCTGATAGAAAGGTTAGTGATCACGTGACTGCACGAACCACCAATCAGACCAACACACTCGCAAAAGTAAACAGTGATCACAAGGATCAGGTGATCGACAGTCACTCACTGAGGAATCAAAGCTAATATGAAAGTCCAACTTTCAAACACAAGCATAATTGAAGAGACCCACATTTAGCGAATTAAAACACGCTTCTATAGTATTGGAGATGGGGCACAAATTGAGGGCCTTGATTTAGTTCTCAGTCGATCAAATCTCCATCTTCATTCTTCAGCTTTTAGATTGGGGCGCAAAAGAGATATTCTAGAATTAGACAAAAATAATACTGGGAGGATTTTAGGTTGGTCCGAACTCAAACTGGAACCATCTGAGTCGGGGATTATTAAGACTCCGTAATCCCATCAGGGGAACATTTGATAGAGTTATAAATTTCGAATTTTTTTCCAGCTAAGATCGGCAGTAACATAACAAAACTAAAAGATCTTCTCCTAATACAAAAGACATAGCTAAGCATTAATTAATAGATAGTAAAGTAAATAAGTACAGAGATTTATTATTGTCTGTTTAAAGTCCTACGGATTTATTTCTTTAAACAGGTTTAATGCCTTGGTGAATTGCATTTATTATATAATATGCACGACAGCGTGAGTTTTTAATATTTTGTTTAACTTGTACATTTAATTACTATAGAGCTCTCATAATTTTGACTGATTGAGAATTAAAATCGAAAAAATATAAAATAATGCTATTTAACTGCACGCTTCTGATTGGCTGGCCAGTGAGGTGGGCTGCTGGCACGGAGTGAGGTGGATAGCTAGTGGAGGTGGGTGGGTGAACAAATGAAGTATTTAATCGACATATTTTCTCACTTGTTTTTTTTAACAGATCGAAATCGCTCTAGAACTCAAGCGACGTCAGTTGAAAACTCGTCAGTTCAAAACAATAATAATCATCATCAGCATCAGCAGCAGCAGATGCTCACGCAACAGACAATAGGTTGCCTGTCGCCATTAGACATTGCCGCTAGCAGCACTGCTGAAAGGGTGCTGCTTGAAAAGGAACTCGCAACGGTATGGAGTCTTGGTTTTTCTATATTTTTAGCGTATAAATACAAGTCTTTGTTGAATAATATAAACAAAAGTACGTCGTATAAACAAAAGAGTAAAAAAACACAATATCCCGCCAGGTTGCCATGGTCCCTAGCAACGGAGGCGGCGGAATGCGACGCTACGACAGTCTGGGTAGGCAGCAGCATCCGAAACAGCGGCATCAGCCGAGGAAAAGAAACGCCTCGCTCAACAATGACGATGATAATCTTGGCGAGGCGGCTGACGATCGGGAAGCAGCAGCTGCGGCGTCAGCGGCTGTCGCTGCTTCCTGTAGAACAATGCGTGAGTAGCTTTCTTGGAAATTTGACGCACTAATTTAAATTTATAATGCGATAATATTTTCCAGAAAATATTGAATTACATCTGAAAAAGGTTTTGAAATTTTTGTGTTAGGGATATTTTTAATATTTGATAAGCAAGTAATAAGATAAACAAAGTGGGATTAGTGATTATAATTATCCCATCTCTAATCGCGCCTGTTTTCCCAGCGGCCAAGAAGCCGGGCTGCTCAGCAGGCACCAGGAACTACTGCAGTCAGCAACAGTTGATGCAGCAGCATCGAGCCGCCTACCAGGCTCTCGCCCAGCCTCTGCCAATAATGCCTCATCATTCTAATAGCGAAGGCTACATGGCCTGCCAACAGTTTCAATGGGGCGCCCCAGTCGGCGGAGTCGCAGCGCCCAACGTAGCTTCATCGGACGCCGTCGCTGATCACGTGACCGCCGCTCCGATGACTCAGACCCGATCCTGTTCACGAATGATCGACTCGAAGAGGCCGAGTCAGCCGTCTTCACTGAAGTCGTCCTATCTGACCATCAGCCACGTGTAGAGGAGAATTTGTTGTAAATTTTCTGTCGATATTCTTCATATCGAGATTGATGCATTATTTTTTGGGTGCATGAATTATAGTACTTGAACAAGTAGTGCTGTTTAGATTACCTGCGAGCGCATCAAAATTGTTTATTTCAATTAAATCTATTTTTAATTATGAAAACAGCCATGTTTTTTATCAAGGATAGTTCGAATTAATAATTTTTGTTAAAACTAAAGTTACTATAAGTAACTGAAAACTTGTCTGCTATGTACGTAAATCGTCTATTGCTTTTCTGACTTTTCCACCACGTAAATCTCTCAATGGAAGCAGAAAAATTTTGTTTGATTATGTACATTCTGCCAGCACTTTATTTTGTTTATTCGTATGTTGAATTAAATTTTGCTCAACAAGTACATGCTTCCAATGTAATTAATTGGTATTGTTTTAAGAATCTGATCAGCATAAAAAGTTGAAACACGTATATTTTGCTCTAAAATCTTCGGCGTAATAAATTGATTACGATTCTGGTTTTTCAAAGAAACAGCATGATCGACATGATTTGTTATTAATTTTTCTACAAAGTTTACAGATTTTTACTAAAAGTTGATGGATTATAGTCAAAGAAAACAAGAATCCACGAAGTTCACGAATTTAGAGATTTTATGGACGAAATTATCTAGCTAGGCACCCCTCTCGGTAGCACACCAGCACGTGATCAATGCCAGCCTCCGAGTAACGTTTCGGCCGCGCGCGTTCTACCGCCTCCGCTTGCTGCCCACAAGACTGCCGGCCATGTCCCGCCTCTCCAGGAAGTCCTCCAGCGCTCTGGTGTTGCCGCGTTCTCCTACGGTGTCACGAACAGCGACTGCGTCCTCTACCTGCGCCGAGAGTTTCTCGAAGAAGACCTGAGCCTCATCAGGGTGGGTGACAGGGGGCGCGTACGTGCAGAACAGGCGAGCTCTCCGGCCGCGAAGCTGGATGTCGACCCAAAGCAGTGGCCAAATAGGGAGACACAGTAACAGCTCTGCTGAAGCCTCGGTCCTATCAACGTCTTAAGTATTGATTGTGCCCATTGTACCCCAAATGGTTCTTAGACAGCTTGAGCACTCTTGAAGAAGCAATGTTTGAACTATACATGTACATCTAAACGAAAAAATTACCTTGGGCTAAATCATGCTTAGCCCAATGTGACAAGAACTACACTAGGGGCAATCAGACAGACAAACTAAACACACTACCTACCAGAAATGGTGGGTGGGGCCTAGATAGGTGACGCATGGGTGGATAAAAATGAGCGCTAAAACTGAACACTGATGCAGTAGCCAAATGAATAAATCTTCAAACCAAGATTTTAAACAGGTGTCTGGTGACGGTTCTGTCTCTGATAGACAGAACTATGATCGGTAACACAACCCTGAACCGCTGTAGAATCACCTTGGGACTCAGGCGACTCCGTCACTCTTTTCGTTCTGCTACCAATTTCCATCAGAAGTTTGATAACTTCTGGAGGCAAGGCCTAGTTTTTTTGGTCCTAAGGAAAAGCAGCCAAGTATCGCGGTGGCATACTGTTGCAAACACGGATAACACCCGTACCATGATACAATAAATTTGACAATAAGTAATTGCTAAACCTACAATATTGTTCCGAAATAAAAATTTCAAGCAAACACAAATGAAAGCAGGATGTAGACTAATATACCAATTAGTCTACACGTGGTCCTCCTCTTCTTCATCTGATGATGCCTTTCATTTCTTGCCAGATCATTGACAACGTTACAAAGATTTAAATTTGTTATTTGGAATGAATTTTATAACAAAAGCAGAAAATATGTTCTTAAGAATATGTGATTAAAAGCAACTTGCTGGTGTTAGAAATGCAGCATTTAAATTTACTGACAAATTCTCTGATTTCTAATTCCTGATGGTGATCATGCATCGTTTGACTGTACGATCCACCAATGGAAATTAATTAAAAATGGTGCCACGCCACTGGTACAAATATAGTAATTGACATAGTGACTAAGTATTTTTAGCAAGGAGATGCCCCTCTGTTTGTTAATTTTATAATGAACCTTGTTACTTATGGTATTTAAACAGTACTAATTATGGTAAAGTTTTTTCATAACCTTCTTTATAAACTTGGTGTTATTTCTTCAAGTGAGTAGGCTAGTAAAGGCCCAAGAAGGGCCTAGGCCTCTTCAAGACGTTTAAGTTTAAGTTCAGTTTGTTTCTAGTTTCATTTTTTATTTCATTATATATATATTTTTTGGTTGTCTAATGCACATCAAAATCAAACTGCATGATTCCTAAAAATATGCTTGAACTCTTTGAAAAATATAATAGCCTGGCCTTGCACTGTTTAAAGGATAGGCCCCCTGTAGGGCCTAGACTTGGTTGTCTATTTTATACAGTGCCACCTGTATTAGACTTAAACTAGGCATAGTTCCTAGGATTATGTATTGTATTAGTCTTACATTTTAAGGTTCTATGAATTTATGATATTTTACTAATTTTACGAGTAGGCCTTTAAATTTACATTTGTATAGAATCAAAGCTAGCCTAGGTGTATCCCGCCTACTACTGTTAACTTATAATTATTATTATTGTAGCTACATATATTCTCATTACCTAATGAATATGATTTATGCATTTTTTAACAATAGCAATGTATATTTATCCTTTAAAATATTTAATGAAGCTTCACCTCTGCCATTGCTAATTTTTTACCATTTATATAAAAATTAATCTATTGTTATTATAGCTTTTTTTTTAATTAAAAGGTTTAAAATTAAAGAGGGATATAGTATAGATAGGCCTAGTGTACAATAGGCCTATTTAGCTCATAAATATAGACTTAATCTTAGGAATCACCAGACTACTTCCACTAGTAATATATACCATATTAGTGAATTAAGTCACTATTGATAGTAGTAGATACTCTATCAAGCTTGCTTGCTGCAGCCAATCAAGCTAAAAACCAGCATGCACTCAAGATCACCAGAAGCAATTAAGGCAACTAGAAAGCCAATGGATGTGATAAGTGCTTTTATTAGCATAAGTATGGTTTCATTTTTTAAACTCAAATTTGCACAAAAAACGATGACTGGCATAACAAGGATAAGAGGTAACATTGAGAAATGTCAGAATAATGTACTTTGGGTAGAAGCTACAGCAGAAGCTTTGTAGAAACTATAGCGGGTACTGCTCCGTGATACAGCATAGGAAGTACTGGAAGTGGGGTTGCAGGAACTTCTAGCGCCACAGAAATTCTTGCAGTGGCCATTGCACCTTCATCACCAGCCACTATGACAGCATGCATGGATCATAGGTTGCATGGGAGGTGCTCCAGCATGGCCTGGTTTTCCACCTTGTTGGTGGGGATAAAGACAATTGGTGCTGATAGGTGTCTGCCAGCCATATTGATAAGTATCAAGAAAGATTCTGGTTGGTCAATTTAGGCAATGTCAACTTAACTGGTGCTTAAAAGTCCAAAATTTGAAATCACGCTCCTCACTAGCACAACTTCCATGTTAGCGCCCTCGACCATAGGATATATTTTGGCCATAGACACTGCCACGTCAGTACTTAAATTTCAAATTGTGTTTTGTTACAGTCTTAGATTTTGTTTTTTGTGCTAATTTGAGTTTAACAAATGGAACCATACTTATGCCCTTTTATCCATAGGAACTACCTACTGGAACCAGCCATGCCATACTAAAATCAGACTACTCAAATACTGCAAAAGCGTGTTTGCCTCTACCAAGAAACCCACTTTTTGTAACCACTCCAGTGCAGGTCCTGGCAATAAATAGTAGATAATGAGAAAGAGCGAGTGAGAAAGAGCAGCCAATCAAGCTAAAAAATAGCACACACTCAAGATCACTAGAATCTTGAGTGAATTAAGTCACATTTAATAGTAGTTAGATTATACCTTTCACTTGGTATATTTTTCTCTAATAGCAACTTACTAATATGTAACAATTATTATTAGGAATTTCCAAATGATTTTTAATCCTATGCCATGTATGCTATAGTTTGGATATTAGTCAAATAACAATATCATTGTTTGTCCTGCAGTCCTAAATACCAGCAAAACTTTTTATCTAACTTCTAATTTGTCTATTTAAATATATAAAATAAATTTAATATTCCAAGATTTTTATCTGCTTGAGATATTCTAACCAATAGAATTTACTAACCAAAAGTATCCAGATAAATTGAAATATTCTTTTTGCTTATACCAGTTAAATTTTATTACAGTCTAAAATAAAAAGCTTGATAGCCTAGTAGCTCCAAAAAAATCTTTGGTTGCTGGTTCTAGCCTTTAGAACCTCTGGTTAAATAGCAGGAATAACTATGATTGTTCTTAGGTTAAGCTGCAATATTCCCCCTGTAGGAAAAAGTTCTTAAACAGTGGACAGTGTTTGGCACACTTCTGGGGTTTTTCTAAAGCTTAGCAAACATGTAGGTATGTAGGTGTATAGCACCTGTGTGGATACTACACTTCTTTTTTATGACAAAGATAGAGTTCAAATGTTTAATAAGTGAATAAGTCTTTGGGTCATTAAAAAAATTTGCTTGGTCCCCCTTTAAAATTTTTGTCTCCCTTGGCTTTAGCCTATCCTGCCCTATAAGAATGCGTAGTATAAAAGAAGGCCACTAGCCAACCACCTCCCTGGCTATGTCTACTGGCTTCTGGGCTAACTGGACAAAAATTAATAAAGTGTTAACTAATATGCAATGAAAGAAACTTGAATATATTCTAAAGTGCATGTCTGCAAGTTTTCAGCATTTATTCCAATAGGGATAATTCCTTGCTATCTAATTAGCTAGCATTACAGTGATGTTTTTCTGGTATAAGGTAGCTTAGCTTTTAGAGGCATTAGCCACATTTGAACCCCTATCAAATAAGCAAAGCTTTACAATAAAACAGTTAGTCAAAAAACCTCTATAATATTTTTTTCCAAAGGATTATTAGGTTTGGATTATTGTAATATGGCTTATATAAAATGAATGAATAGAAAATAAACCAAGTTTAATATAACCACTTCATTTTTTGTAGATTTAAGTAAAAATTTTTGTGGGTAACAAGCATAATCTTTTTTAGCTCTTTGTTTTCATTATCTTCCTCAACCTTTACAGCTATATCCTATATATAATAAGGTTATTTGTTCTATTTTTACAAGTGTAATTTATATTTGAATTTTTTGATACACTGGGTAATAAAAAGTATTTTTTTGAAAATTGTCCTGGGTTTTTTACCTGGATTAAACTAATTTCTATTCTCTGAATACAAAAATTACCTTGGTTTTGCTCAGTCAGATTAGGATTTCTTGCTATAGAAATTTCACAATTGATTTGTCATAAAAAACCCTAATGGCAAAGAAATGCAGACAGGCAGGCACCACCACTGATTTCATCATATAAGTATAGTAGTATTTATTAGTACAAGTAGTACATAGTAGTATTAGTGACATTAGTATAAGAATGAGCATTATCTGACACAAAAGTTCAGATTTTATGGCATAAATCAGCGTTTCTTTGATTCTCGTGTGTGAGCAGCTGTTGGGTTGTCTCTCCTCAGCGACCAGCAGTAGTCTGCCATCATGACCGCATCCCACCTCCCCTGGTACCTCTCCTCCATTTGGCAAATGTCCTAATGGAACCTTTCTCCCTGCTTGTCGCTCATTGCCCCGAGGTTTTCAGGAAACTTCTCCATGTGTGAGAACAGGAAGTGCATCTTTATACTTATCAAACACCCAAGTTTTTAGAAGGCCTTTATCATGCTGCTGATTAGTCCAGCGTGGTTTGCTGCCTTTGTGTTCCCTAGAAAGTTGTTCACCACCTGCACAAACAAGTTCCAGGCGGTGCACTCTAGCGTGTTCATGGAGTTTTTGAAATCTGTGTCCTTGATGAGCTGCCGTATCTGTGGGCCATCGAAAATTCTGGCCTTCAGCTTTTCAATGGTCAGCCGAGGAAAGGCTCGGCACAAGTAGTTGAAGCAACTCCCATCCTTGTCCACAGCGCGAGTGAACTGCTTCATTAACCCAAGCTTCATGTGTAGCGGTGGGATCAATATCTTCTCCTGGTCAACAAGAGGTTTGTTTATGATGTTTCTTGTCCCAGGTACTAACTGCTCTCGCGCCGGCCATTCTTTCTTGACATAGTGCTGGGCTCTGTCTCGACTGTCCCACATACAGATAAAGCATGGGTACTTCGTGAACCCGGACTGCTGACCAAGTAGAAAATTCACCATCTTGAAGTCGACACAGATGATCCACTGGTGCAGCTGATATTGGATTTTGTCAAGCATGTACTTCACCGCTTCATATTTCTCTTTGAGTGTCGTGGAGTGCGCAAGTGGGATTGAGGCGAACTGGTTGCCATTGTGGAGGAGCACGCACTTCAAAGAGCGCTAGCTGCTATCAATGAAGAGTCGCCAATCTCTTGGATTGTATTGAGGAGCAGCAAGTTTGACAAGAAGACCGGCAACATCGGTAGATTTTTCTCTTTGAGTCTGGAGGCCAAAAACTCAGAGGAAGTCTTCGACAAGCTGAGATCCCGAACCAGATCATTAAGCTCACATTGCAAAAATGGCTGCGGACTATCTTGTGCTTTATATTTCTGTTCTGTATCTTCCTCCTCATCTGGTGTGCTAGACTCATCTTCGCTGTCAGGAAGCTTTGTAAACGCTGGTAGAAGGAAGATCGGGATACTGAAGGCTATGCCGATTCTTCCGGTTGATGCCAGTAGTGTTGATGGCACATAAGTAACAATCCGATGCATGGTCCAACAGCTCCCTCCAAACCATCGGAATCCCAAACGTCAGTGAAGTTTTCGCACCTTTCGTCTACCGCCGGAGATATTCCACGCACGTCTTGCTTGCCATGTGCGGTGCCCACGACTTATCTTGGTCACCTGACATTCTGTCATTGTCTATAATTTTCTAGAAGATCAGAAGAGCCTATTCAATTTCTCCGTATTTTCCAATCAGCAGTGATAAGCCTAATTTCTCTTGGATTTTTTCCTATAATTAAATTAGGCATTTACAATTATGTGCCTTACTTGTTGCCTATTAGGTCAGTAGGTACTATTGATAGTTAATGCGTGTCTGCTCTTGAAATCTACTGCCTTGTCTGTTTAGGTCAGCTGTTCAACTTTATGTCACAATTTTTCTTAGTGCTATAAACTATTTGCTTGTCTTGTTCTTCAAGCCCTCATTATCGACTCATGCAACTGTACTTTATAGTTGTTAGTACTTATTGTTAGCCATGATATGAGTGGACAGTTTGGGTTAAGCATTTATTCTCACGTGCTCTATATATTTTTTTACTTTTTGGGTGTTAAAAAATTCTTGTCCTAATTTGTCAGTAGCCTCGTGTCACTGCGTGCCAGTTTGCAGCGTACGAGATTTCACTTTCACCTTGCCGCTTTAACCCCCAAAAACGTTTCGCGCAGACCTTTCGCCCTACATTAAATCTATTCGAGGTGCATAGTTTAGATATATGTTTGAATAAGATCTACTTGTTCAGGTTAATTGCGTTCGGGTCAAATATCTTTTATCACGATGGTGGTCTGTTGAGAGTTCGCCTTATGAAATTAAGGCTTCATGCCCTGAGTTATTTAATTAGTCATTTTTATAATTGTTGCAGTTTTGTGGCAAAGTTATTTGCGCAGTTTTAGCATTAAAATGTTAGTTTTCAGCATAAAGGAAGAACTAGCTCTTTAGCACATCCTCAAAGTTCTTAAGTAAGTTTATAAGTGCAGCATCAAAACAAGATCCTTGATCCCAGATTTCGTCTAAAGATGTCAACAACAAAACAACTACGAGATGACGCATCGTTGAGGCTTTAGAAATTTCGTCTCCTGTTTTTAGCTAAGGCGAGGCTTATGTGAGGCGGCTTTCTCTTTAGTTGCTGGGCGTTCAGACCTGTGTACTTTTCTCTATAATTTGTACACTCTTGAGCTCATTGCTTCTCACAACCCTTTTCAGTCCTCTGAGTGTAGGAATTTCTCTACTTTTTCTCTAGACTTCAATCTTAAGAAGAAAAATGCTGGTCTCAGTTTTTTCTTTAGTAATAAATTCTTTTATGAGCAAGTTTAGCCAAAAATAGCTAATATAGTTTAGTTGGTCACGCGTTAGACTCGTGTGCGTGCTTGTTTAAGCGCACTCGTGGACTTGGTCTATCGGCCTTTCTTTAGTAGATTGTTAGTTCTATAATAGCGGCAAAACTATTCACTGGGTAAGGGATTGAGACCGAGAGAGAGAGAGAGAGGGGAGGGGGTTACCGGGTGAGAGAAAAGCATGCACTTGGTGGGTGTGGACACTAATGTTTTGAGTACACAGTACTCCGACCCTGAACTCACCAGCAACCCGCGCCACCTCATCGCGCCACTATTCTTCTTATTTATAACTCTGTTTCTGACTTATTTTTTGTGTAGTTAGTCTGTCTGCTTCTCCGCTTTGCATCAGTAACTAATTGGACAACTAATCTGGATTTAAATATAATTTTCAGCCGCTTTTTGAGTCTCCCATTGCCCCATCGGCCCCCAAAATGGATCGCTTAAAAAATGTGATCTCCCAACTGAATGATCCCAAACTAGTGGCCAGATTTCAAAGCCTTTGCGGCCTCGACATCGGCTTCAAGGACAGCGGCCTGAACTCCATGGACGAGGAGGACGAGGACGACAGCCAGCTAGTTGCTGGGAAGGATCAGAATGCTGTCGAAGATGAAGGTGACAGCGACTCGGGTGCCGAAGATTTGCACCTGCAACCGTTGCATTCTCCGACATCGTCTGCTAAACAGCAGCAGCAGCAGCATCAGCGTCAGACTGTTCAACAGAGACGCCCCAGGACGCACAGACGTCAGCACAGCGACGACCAATGGAAGCAGAGCGTTAAAAGTCGCGTTCAACACTCCCTAATGGACTATTCAATGAAGAACAATGTGGATTATAAAATTAAGAATCTATTTCTCTATCATTTGTTCTCATTCGGAGCTATGCTTGGTAACGAAGAATTCAATTGCACATTCTTCCCCTATTGGTTTTGGAATGTTGACGGCTATGTTTGTCGTCGGGTTGTGATCGCCTGGGGCTTCTCAATGTGGTTTGGCCAGGCGTTGAAGGACATCATTAGAAGTCCCCGGCCGGCTAGTCCGCCTGTGGCCAAACTAGAGAAGCGATACGAGCTTGAGTACGGATTTCCGTCGACTCACGCCACCATTGCCATCACTATTCCGTTCTCGCTGTTCTTTCTCACCTACAATCGCTACTTGGTAAGTTTTTTTTGTCTAGTCTTATCTCCGTAGATTCTATTTAATCTACTCCGTGTCTTCTTTCCGTCTTTCTAATCTAATCTTCTCATATCTAATCTCTTTGTTTAGAATCTTGTCTAATCCACATCTACTCGATCTAATCTTCCTTCTACTCGCATTTAGTCTATGTGTCTTCGATCTAATCTCTTTTATACTCGCATCTAGTCTACGTGTCTTTGATCTAGTCTCCCTTCTACTCGCATCTAGTCTCTGTGTCTCCGATCTAATCTCCCTTCTACTCGCATCTAGTCTATGTGTGTCCGATCTAATCTCCCTTCTACTCGCATCTAGTCTATGTGTGTCCGATCTAATCTCCCTTCTACTCGCATCTAGTCTATGTGTCTCCGATCTCTCTCGCTCTATTCTCTATTCTCTATTTTCATCGAATTGCCACTTCAGCAGACACTTCAACTATCCTATCTTTGTTTACCTACAGCTATTTATCTAAAGCCAAATTGAATAACACTATGATTACATAATACATTAACCACCAACTTATCAACCATTTTCAAGTTTTCCGCCGAGCTGGGTTTCATCTTATGCGCATTCTGGTGCCTGCTGGTTTGCCTAAGCCGTATCTACCTTGGCATGCATAGCGTTCTGGTAAGAATGGCTTACTCTGATAGATAAATTACGAGTATGGCATATGATCTGTATCGGGTGCCTTGGGTGTCATGGCGATAAGCTGTGTCCGTAGACTTCAGGGCTTGTTTTTAGGCGATATCAGAGATAGCCGGAATTAACGGTATTTCTATATTTAGCAATTCAAAGGTCACCAAAATTGTTTTGATAGTCAAAAATCTATAGTTCTGAAACTGACTTAGTTGAAACCTGTTGAAGAAGTTTTTCAAATGCTTTTATTGATAATATTTATTTAACTAATTATAAAATTCCCCATTTTCATTGTGGCAATTAAGATCCCGTCCTCCCAGATCCTCAAATTAAGATCCCATCATCCCAGATCCTCAAATAAGGATCCCATCATCCCAGATCCTTAAATTAAGATCCCATCATCCCAGATCCTTAAATTAAGATCCCATCATCCCAGATACTTAAATTAAGATCCCATCATCCCAGATCCTTAAATTAAGATCCCATCCTTCCCCAGATCCTCAAATTAAGATCCCATTCTCCCCCAGATCCTCAAATTAAGATCCCATCATCCCAGATCCTCAAATAAGGATCCCATCATCCCAGATCCTTAAATTAAGATCCCATCATCCCAGATCCTTAAATTAAGATCCCATCATCCCAGATCCTTAAATTAAGATCCCATCCTTCCCCAGATCCTCAAATTAAGATCCCATTCTCCCCCAGATCCTCAAATTAAGATCCCATTCTCCACCAGATCCTCAAATTCAGATCCCATTCTTGTCCAGATCCTCAAATTAATGTTCTACTCATCCCCAGATCCTCAAATTATGATCCCATCTTTGCCTAGAACCTCAAATTAAGATCCACAAAGTAAGATTTGATTCTCCCAGATCCTAAATTTACGATCCTCAAATCCAATATCCTCAACATTCCCCATCATCCGCAGGACGTTCTCTGCGGCGCTCTATTCGGCGTTGTCTTCCTGGCACTGATCTACCCGTTTCTAGACGCCATGGACAACTTCCAGATGACGCATCCTTATTCGCCGTTCCTCATCACCGCCGGCTTGCTGCTGCTGTCCTATGCCTACCCGAAGCTGGACCAGTGGAATTCGGCCAGAGGTGACTCCACCATGACTCTGGCCGTCATGTGCGGCGTCTCGGTAGCCTCCTGGCTCGCCTACGCCCATGGTTTCTATGATAGGCCGCTGGAGCCGCCGCCGTATGCGGTGAAATTTCCTGACATCGAGTTTATTGGCAGCACGGTGAGTTTTGGCGGGGGGTAACTTGATTGGTTTAAATTGTGCATGATAAATGCTAAATTGTACATGATGGATGCTTCATTGAGCATGATAGATGCTACATTTTACATGTTGGATGCTACATAGTACATGATTGGAAGCTACATTGTACATGACTGATGCTACATTGTACACGATAGATGCTACATTGTACATGATAGATGCGACATTGTAAATGATTGGATACTACATTGTACATGATAGATGATACATTGTACATGATTGATGCTACATTGTACAGTATCGATGCTACATTGTACAGTATCGATGCTTCATTGTACATGATCGATGCGACATTGTACATAATTGATGCTTCATTGTTCATGATATTTGCCAAATTGTACATTACACATGTTAAATTGTACATGATAGTCTGTCTTTCTTGTACAGAATAAATACAGTTTCGGAACAGGATGGATGCTACATGTACACAGTTGATGTTAAATTCTACATGATACATTTCAATAGCTATATTTCACCTTCAATTGTACACCTAATAATCCCACTCATTTACCCCTCCCGCAGGCAATGCGCATGGCTCTCGGCGGTACGGTGCTCATTGCCACCCGCAGCGCAATGAAATCCCTAACCTATCACGGCCTCTGCTTTCTGTACAAACTCGATCCTACCAACACAAAGAATCTTCAACTACTCAAAGTTGAATTGCCGTATAAATTTCTCACCTACAGCTTTGTAGCCTTCAATGTTGTTTACACCTGCCCGATTTTGTTTCGGCTAATTGGTATCGAAAGGTTGATCGCATTCACAGATTTGAATCCAGTGTAGGAGACCAAACTGTGTTTTTTGCGCTGACTTTGAGTAGTGGGTTTTTCTTAATGTGTTGGGTTATTTGTTTTCTATATCGATCTGTTATTGTGGGTCTTCCTTCTTTGTGACTGCGTGTTTTAGTTTAAAAAATATCTACACTTATTTTTTTGTTTTAAAAATATTCCAAACCAAAAATTTCAATTTCAATACTGTAGGGTTAAGTAAGTCATAAGTTGCCTAATCTCATTGAAAAAAATACGTTACTTTTTAATGTATAAAACTTGCAACTGCCGTGCGAGCAGTGAAACAACTTTTTTTTGTTTGACATTAAACAATAAAATGCAAAATATTTATATTAAATATATATTAATGACTTGTAAATTTCTGTTGCATTCCTAGTTTGTTTGTTTTCTTTCCATTTCAAAATCTATTTTTGCATATTTTTTTGTTTTAATTTATATATTTGCGTTGTAACTTGATATTTCAATTTGTTTAAAATTTAAATTCTATAAAAAAATTACTTGTACAGTAGCCCAAATTTTTATTTTAATTTAGCAGAAAAAAATATTATTCTAGGCTGTTTGCTAATCCTATCGAATTAGTTTGTTATTTTTTTATTTAATGATTTGTTAGAATTGATTGCTATTTTCCTTTTTTGCTAATCTAAGAAAACAATATTGTTAAGAAAAAAAAGACAGTTTCTTTTCGTTTTTGTTTTAAATCGATTTAAATTAGAATGTATGCTAAATTTAGATTCGTTTTATTCTGTGTGTGCATTATTCAAAAAAAGTCTATTTTTTGTCTATTCCGTTATCTTAATGCTTTAATATTTGTAATCCCTAATGCTTGCTCTGTAATAAAGTAATTTGCTGTGTCTAAAGCGCTGTTTTATATTATTTAGACTGATATAATAATTCTTTTGCCCAGGGATATATTTTTTGCTTTTGTTTCGCCTAAAAAACGCCATATATGAGAAAAACAAAACTATGAAATAAAAACGTGACCCCGCCCACGCAAGCTAAACCTTTTTTTCTGCGTTAATTTATAGTAAATAGCTTGAGACTTTTTTTCTTTGTCTTTAAATGTGTTTACTTTTAGCCTTTGCTTGCACACTACTCAATTAATACACTACTTACAGCTGTCTTGACTTTAGAAATTTTTGACATCTTGGTGAGAACATTTTTTGAAGGCTATTTCAGTCTAGTTCAGTTAATTTTAGAAAAAAAATCAAGTAGCTTTCTAACATATGCTTTTCATGATATCTGATTAAGAAAAGTATGTTTCTCTTCCTTTTTTAGAAATTAACGGATGTGTGCCCTAATTTCTTAGAAATTAACGGATGTTTCTCCTAATTTCTTAGAAATTAACGGATATTTCCTCACTTTCCTAAAGAAAGTAGCGGATGTTTCCTTAGTTATATTAAGATGGCAAGAAAACATCAAATAATTTTTAAATAGTAACGGATGTTTCCCGTTATCTTAGAAAGTAACGGATGTTTTCTTGTTATCAAAGAAAGTAACGGATGTTTCCCCCGTTATCTTAGAAACTAAATGAATGTTTCCCTTGGTATCTTAGAAAGTAACGAATTCTTTCCTTGTTATCTTTAAAAGTAACGGATTTTTCCCTTCATATCTTTAAAAGTAACTGCTTTTTCCTTGCTGTCTTAGAAAATAACGAATGTTTCCCTTGTTCTCTTAGATAGTAGTGTCAGTCAGATTGCTTTTAAATAACTTGTTAGATTAGCAAGAAAAATGTCGATTTAATCAATTTCTATATTTTACCCTCGGGAGTTAATTTAGCCTTTCGAACTACTTCTAGTAGGATAATTATGTCTATGAATTTATATGCAATAAAGAGCCAGAAAGAAAACTTTTAATCAAAGAAAAAGGTGTTAAATGAAACAAAACCTATCGCCAGTGTATAATTTTTATTATTTGAAGAAAAACGAAACAGCCATAAAAAATATGGTTTGCTGAAAAGACTTTTGCCTCGCTAGAAAAATACGCAATTTACATGTAATAAACAGCAGTATTAACCGCACTTGTTAGTGAGCTCTTGTTAAAATAACTACGCAAATAAAATTTGTTTGAAAAATAAGATTCGCAAAAACGTGGCAACGCGATATTTTTTATATAAAACGGTGCTTCTAATATGAGATTTATACAGGTACTAAATACAGTATCTTCTAAATACTACTGTAAGCAGCGCATTACGTGTACGCATCAAGGTAGTAGAAAAATAGCGTGTAAAAGATATTTTCTTTGTTAGCTCGGAAAATTCCGTGAAAGCAATGACATCATCAGATAAAGATAGAAAATGTACTATTAATCGCATTACTATGTAGTACATACGCCAGGAATTGAAAATTTGTAATCGCGGCATGCTATTTTAGTAGTACTTGCTACAGTACAGAAGCGTGTGTGGTGTAAGCGGAAGAGCTAAAATTTCAAGAAAAAAAGCAGTAGAATATTGAGTAGGCTTAATAATTCAAATAGTTATAAAAATAAGATTCGGAATCTGAACTGGCTACTGTCAGTAGTCAAAATAGAAAAAAACACATCGTTATCAATTTGTTCTCTACTGGGCATCGGCATCCGTAATGTATTCGCCCTTGTACTGGGAATGCCGAATGCCGAAGCTGAAAGCTGGGGCTGATCGTTTGACACGGTTGAAGTTCTGTAGGTTTTTTTGGGGGGGATTAATTGAGGTGGGTGTACGTTAGGTGTGTACGCACAGTGAGACTCAAGCAGACACACAGAGATTCACACAGTGAGACTCAAGCAGACACACAGAGATTCACACAGTGAGACTCAAGCAGACACACAGACAGATTCACACAGTGATACTCAAGTAGACACACAGATTCACACAGTGAGACTCAAGCAGACACAGAGATTCACACAGTGAGACTCAAGCAGACACACAGATTCACACAGTGAGACTCAAGCAGACACAGACAGATTCACACAGTGAGACTCAAGCAGACACACAGAGATTCACACAGTGAGACTCAAGCAGACACAGACAGATTCACACAGTGAGACTCAAGCAGACAGACAGTAATTGGTACTCACAGTCTCCGGCGAGTGAGCACCAGGTCCCGGTTTGGTGGTGCTGTCGCTGGGCATGGGATTCCTACTGGTCAGGCTGTACGCCGGCGGGTTGTACTTGTACCTGCCAGGTGGTACCACGCTGTACGCTCCGGGTCCTGGGGTCTGTACGTGTGTGTGTGAGTGTGTGTGTGTGTGTAAGACACGGCAGTAGGCTTTATATTTTCATTATCATTATGTTAATATTGCTCCGTGACAATCCTGTTTTAGATCCCTCTAAAAAGAGGGATTGAATAATCCCTCAGTTGTTTCTCTACATCCCGAATCCTCCCCTCACCTTCTGCAGATCCTCGTGAAATCCGCCAACTTTGGATCTGCCAACCAGAGTGTAGCTGGGGGCCGCACGCTTTTCGCTGCGCAGCGTCCTGCCGAGCATGGGATCCGGCGTGTAGGCGTTGGGGCCTGAGAGGGGGATTGATTTTTTAGCGATCAACTTGTTAGCGAGAAAATGGGAATCTTATAAAGCTTTCTTGGAATAGCCTATTGTTTATAGAACTTAACAAAAATTAGAATATTTTTCCATGAAATGCAATTTCTGACAACAATTTACTCTCACCCCTGAGAGTCTAAAATTGAGAATCTCGCCCTGAAAGTCTCAATCTGCTAATTTTATAATAAGATTCTTAATCGGAGAATCTAACCTGAAAGACTCAATATCATATCATCTCACCCGAGAGTCTTAATCTGGGAATTTTATCCTGAGAGTCGAAATCTTAGAATCTCATACAGATAATTCCAATCTCAGAATCTCAACTTAAGAGTCCTAATCTGAGAATCTTACACTTCGAAAGTTTATTATTCGAGAATCTCACCCCTGAGAGTTCAAAATCTAAGAATATCACCTTCGAGAGTAAAAAATCTGATGATCTCACCCCCAAGAGTTAAAAATCTAAGAACGTCACCCCTGAGAGTTTAAATTCTAAGAATCTCTCCCCGAGAATAAAAAATCTGATAATTTTACCCCCCCCATAGTAAAAAATCTGAGAATCTCACCTCCCCGAGAGTTAAAAATCAAAGAATCTCACCCCTGAGAGTTTGATATTTTAAGTCACAATTAAATATTAACTCATCATCTCATCAATAGATTCCTAGAAAATTATCGGCAAGACAAGTCAATCTTAGTTAATCTCTCATCTAAAAATGTAACAATCTCATGCAGGGAGATTCTCAATCATAGCATCTAGAAAATCAAAGAGAACTAAAAAAAGCTCACCCGGCGTATTGTCAGTGCGAAACTGGTGATGCCGCAGTCCGAAGCTGTAGGCCGGGGCCTTGGAGTAAACCTCCTTGTTGGTGTTCTCGGGCTTGTAGGCGCCTGGTCCCGGGGCGGAAAACATGGTGCCATCCTTGGGCCGCCCGTACAGCGAATAATGCGGCGACCCGTCTTTGCCGTCTCTGTAGGTTTTCGGCGGCGGTAGGTAGCAAGGTCCCGGACTCGAATCGTCGCTAAATTTGCCGTGCCGCAGGCCAAACGGATAAGCTGGTCCGCGATTGTGCACCGAGCGCGGGTCGTGATGCGGCTGGCCGATGAGGCTGGGCAGCATGTACTTTGGTCCGGGGCTGCTGTACATGGCAGCAATCGGACCGCGCGGCTTGGTATAGTTGTACACCATGGCTTGATTTGGGGTTGGTTAATTGCGCGGAGTCAAATTTAAATTGCTCTGAAAATTTTAGATAATTACCATGTGTTATAACTTGTCATCGCATTACTATATAATAAGATTTTTTTTTCTAATTATAATTTTCGAATTCTTGTTATATTTAAAAAAAAAAGTTTGCAATTAAAGGTAACTGATTCTACTTTATATGTGTTAAAAGCAATAGATATTCTATTAGAAAATATTGTTGACGTTTATTAAGAATTATAGGCTGCTTACTTCAAGAGTTAAAACTCATTAGTTAAATTAAACCAGTTTCATGCAAATTTTAAATAGACTATTAAGAAATTTTAATTTACATTTTTTTAAATATGATGGGTAAATTTTTTCTACAATATTGTGCGAAAATCTATTACAAAAAAACATATAATTTCTTGTTGAGTGTTAGTTAGGGCAAAAAACGACAACTTAAGTACAAGTAACTAAAAAATCTATTTGCTCTCTGACTAAGCCACCTTTTAAAATATTACAATGTCTAAAATAATTACAATATCTATTAAAGTTATTCTAGGTTAGTTAACTTTAACTTCCTTCAATTGGGCACATAAAATTTTCTTACAACACTATAATATCTATAAAGCCACAATTACCTGTAGTAGACCTCTAATTAATTTAATAAATTGTGTTCGATTGCTATAGAGGAGTTTTCTTGGTTTAAAGCAAGAGCCTCAAAACTATATGAGATTGGTCAACGGCGAGACGCGTTTATACAGAAGGCGAGGAAATTTCTAGATTTTAAACCAGATTTCTAGACCGAAATTTCTGGAATTAAAGCCAAACTGGTGTTGTCATGAGAACAGAAAGTTCATATTTATTTAACAGAGTTCTTCATTTTGTGTTTAATATTTATTTTAATGAACTTTAAATGTTAACGTATTACTATTCTTAATGTAGTCTCATAAAATTTTAGCAGCTAAATTTTAGTATTTGTTATACTGCCAATGGTTTCAAAATTGTGCGCGTTTTTAAAGCATGTGGTGATTTGACTTGCACTTATAAAATAAATAATCCAATTTTCGAACTTTATTTGAGCTCTAATAGAGTGCTAAATATGTTATAAAATGGCTGCAGCAAATAATCTGAGCTCGACAAAGCTCAGTTAAGAGGAGAGCTAGTGAAAGAGGAGAGAGAGAGAGAGAGAGAGAGAGAGAGAGAGAGAGAGAGAGAGAGAGAGAGAAGAGAGAGAGAGAGAGAGAGAGAGAGAGAGAGAGAGAGAGAGAGAGAGAGAGAGAGAAGGGGCGTAGCCAAGGGGGGTCATGGGGGTCTTGACAGTTTTCTCCAAAGTATTAATTAATGCAAGGCTGGGAAAAATCGTAGCTGAAATTGCAGTTATTAACCTGCACGTACTATATCACACCCCTTGTTTAGTTACAAAAAAGGTTAAGGCAGTGCTTTGTGCGTAGCTAAGCTAATAACCGGCTACAGTTAGCACTAATTGTGTATTTGGGGTCAAAAAGAGGGTCAGTTGACCCTCCAGCTGAGAAAACTTTAAGGCTCATAACGTCACTTACGAGAAATCCTAAATCCGCCCGTCAAATTATATAGCTGTAAGACGTGAGTTTGGATAAGTCAGAACGTAACTTCGACTAGCGCGTACGCACGCAGGCGCCCACAACCCCTAGCCAACTAAGCGCTCCGCACTACTCACACTACTTTCCCCCAAGAAGCTTCCTAGTTTGAAAGTCAAGCAAAGCCTGCCATGTAAAAGTCAGGCGACGCGGTGCTTCGGCCGGCTCAGGCGGCTGCTCGTCGGGCCCCTCGTCAGCAACCAGCTCGGGCCAAACGGCAACCGCATCGCCGCTGGTGTCCGCCACCGGGCTGGCCGGTCGCGCGGCTTCCGCGGCAGGCAGCTCCAGCGACAGTCGCCGTTGCACGCAGCACCGAAGCCGGTCGTGATGCACCACCAGCTCGCGTCGGCGTCCCGCCTGGTCCTTGATGCGGTAGTTGACCTCAACCAGGCGCTTCAAGACACACAAAGGCCCCTTCCACTTGTCGCTCAGGCACCGCGTCTTGCCGCGCTTGACAACGGAGTCGTGCAGCATCACGAGCTGTCCGACCGCGAACGGTCCGTTCTCCGGCGTCCGCTGCAGGAATTCGTGGGGGCCGCCGTCGCTCGCCGGTTGATCGCCGTCCATCAGCCAGCTGTCCAGCGCCAGCCGAGGCGGCCAGCCGTGCAGAACCGGTACGGACTGAAGCCGGTGGTGCTGTGCACGGACGTGTTGTACACCCACGTGAGGAAGGGCATCTCGCGGTCCCAATCCTGCTGGCTCTCTGACAAGACGGTGGCTAGCATCTCTTCCAGCGTCCGGTTGCCGCGCTCGACGACGCCATTGCCGCTCGGATGGAAGGGCGACGTGCGGGTCTTCTCAACGCCCAGCCGCTCGCAGAGCCGGTTGAAGACTTCGCTCTCGAACTGGCGACCCTGGTCGCTGTGCAGAACCTGCGGGGCCCCGTGCCGCAGGACTACGGCTTTGAGCAGCGCATCCACGACCGTGACTGTGTCTATGGCTGCCAGTCTCCATGATTGTCTCCATCCACTTCGAGAATGTGTCGCACATGCTGAGGATGTAGGCATTACCGTCGGTCGTTCGGTTCACGGAAACGGCCCTTTTACGCTCGTATATCGATCTGCACCAGCTGCCACGGTGCTGTCGGCTGGCACGTCGGCTGCAGCGGCGCTCGCTGTGGCCTGGTGGGACTCTTCTTAGCGAGGCAGACAGCGCAGCTAGCCACCCAATTCTCCACGTCGCGTCGCAGCTCCAGCCACCAGCAGCGCTCCGTCAGTCTCGCCAGCGTTTCTGTCTACGCCCTGGTGTCCGCTCTGATCGCTGGAGTGCGCCTGCTGTAGGAAGTGCGGCCGGGGGACGACAGGCTTGCCATGGAATTGCAAGACGCCCGCTGCGCTCACCGACGCTCCGCCGAGCAGCACTCGGACACGGTCTGCCCAAGTGTCTGACAGGCTCTCGACTCCGGCCGCCAGCGGCTCGAAAACCTTGCTCAGGTTGTCGCCGTCCCAGCGGGGCTGCAGGCGGGTGCCGGCCACCCGGCTGAGCGCATCAGGCACCACGTTGTCGCGTCCCGGCCGGTACCTAAGGGCGAACGAAAACTGCTGCAGCGTCGACAGCCAGCCCTCCAGGTCCTTGGTCGCCAGCAGGCCGGTGGTCGGAGTACACGGTGAAGCTCGGCACACTCAGCAGGTACGTCCTAAAGTGCTTCAGGCTACAAACCAGCGCCAGCAGCTTCTGGTCTGTCGCTGAATAGTTGCGCTCTGCCTTGCTGAGCGTGCGCGACGCGAACGCCCCCGGCAACTCAGCGTCTCCGTGCACCAGGCTGAGCACCGCGCCGACGGCGGACTGGCTGCTGTCGCAGCTCAGGACGAACTGCTTGGTGAAGTCGAGCAGCCGCAGCACAGGAGCTGCAGTCAGATTGGCCTTCAGCTCGTTGAAAGCCCTTTCGCAGTCGCTGTTCCCCCTGAAGCTCTTGGCCATCTGGCTGGCGTCGTGTAGCACTCTCCCGATTGAAGCCTAGCATTCTGAGTGTAATAACTTGATTGGGCCACTGGCGCGGCTGACTTCTGCGCCATCTCCAGCAATGATCGCTCGGCAGACTCGAGGGAGAGAACTCTCTCCTGCAGCGGCCAGAAGGTTAAATTCTTCTCTTCAAGCAGCTTCACGCGGTAGGCATCGCTATGCAGGCCGAAAACGAGCTGGTCCCGGAGCCGCTCCTCTATGTTGCAGCCTTAGTCTGCTTGAGTTATACTGTCTATGTCATAAATATATTGTCTAATACCTTTAAGTGGCCGGCTGCGATCACTCGCAGATTCAAGCCACAACATTCATACAAGCTAAAACATGGTGTCAGAGGTGTTGTAGCTTGTATGAATGTTGTGGCTTGAATCTGCGAGTGATCGCAGCCGGCCACTTAAAGGTATTAGACAATATATTTATGACATAGACAGTATAACTCAAGCAGACTAAGGCTGCAACATCCCCCTTTTTTTAATTATGGTGGAGGATATAAACGCTCAATAAAAAGTCATAAAATGAAATGCATGTCATCATAAGCCTACAGTCACTCATAGCATTTTATGATGCTTGAAAAAATTGAGTTGGCTTCACAGTCCGACCTGAGCGAGTCACGTATGGTGCTTTGATGCTTGTAGCGACTGTTCCAGCGGATTCACCAGGGAGCTCCTTGTTTTTCGAATGCGTCGGTAGTTCCTCGTGCTCAGATTGAGTACTTTGTTGACTGTTCTCAGAGGCTCGCATACTCAGATGCTCCGGCACTATTTGTAGTCGCATTTTGGACATCCTCGAGGCCAGCATCCTCCTGTTTCGACGAAATAGTTTGCCATCAGAGGTTCTCACTTGATAGGACCTTGTAGGATCATTGCTGTCTTGTCCTTCCACTTCTGCTGGAACCCACTGTCTTTTATCCTCTTGTAACCAAACTTGTTCTCCTGGTTTCAGCGCTTTTAGGTCCCGGGCTGATCTGTTGTAATGCAAGGCTTGCTTCAACTTGATATCATTTAATGTTTCTAAGTCTTTCCTCGTCCATCTTGCTTTTGGTATTAACTTCTCCAATGGCACTGGCAGTTGATAACGCAGTTGTCTTCCCATTAACAGTTCCGAAGGCGTTGGCATTCCACGTTCTATCGGCGTATTGCGGTAATGGAGCAATGCTGTTTGAAAATTTGAATTCTTCCGCAACAGTCCTTTCATAGTCTGCACGGCTCTTTCCGCAAGACCGTTTGACTGCGGGTAGCGCGGTGATGAGTATGCAAGGCTTATGCCTGCGCGTCTTGCAAATGCTCTGAATGAATTTGATGTGAATGGCGGACCATTATCACAGCGAAGTGTTTCCGGAGTTCCAAAACTAGCGAAATATTTCATGAGCTGCTCAATTACACATTCAGCTGTTGTATTACTGAGTTTATCAGTGCAGATCCAGCGACTGTACCGGTCAACGAGGACAATGTATTTGTGTCCTTTAAAGTCGAATAAGTCAGTACCGCATTCTTGGAAAGGATATTCAGGATGTTTGCTCTGAATAATTGTCTCTTTTGGCGGACTCGCTTGATGACGCTGGCATGTGTCACAAGCAGCGATGTGTCTCTCAATGTCCTGACGCATACGCGGCCAGTAGACTGAGGCTCTTGCCTTCAAAACTGTCTTTTCATTGCCTTGATGTCCTTGGTGCAGAATCTCAAGAAATTCTTGACGCATACTCTGAGGAATGTAGATCTTACTGTCTTTCATTATTAATCTGTCGTGCTCAGCAAGGTCATGGCGAACATTCCAAAATGGTTTTAAGTCGTTGCACACTTGGCTTTTGCATTCAGGCCAGCCTTCTCGGATTGCATTCTTGATTGTGGGACAAAGCAAATCAGCATTCGTATGATCTTGTATCTTCTGTAGTAGCTCCTTGGGTACGCAGATTTTGGTAATTCCAAGCACCTGGTTCTTGAGATCATCGTCAATGTCACTTGCTGAATGTACTGTTTTGATAAAGGCTCGGCTTAGTGTGTCAGCGATAAAGAGTTCTTTGCCTGGCTTGTACTGCACATCCAGATCAAACTCCTGAATTTTCAAGAGTAGCCTCTGAAGCTTTGCGGACAGTTCAGTTAGTGGCTTCCTTACTATGTATTGCAGGGGTTTGTGGTCAGACTCCACATGTACTTTTCGACCCCACAAGTATTGCTTAAACCGTCTGCATCCAAAGACAATGGCCAACATCTCCTTCTCAATTTGCGCGTACTTGCGTTGTGCTGTTGTTAGTGCAGATGATGCATACTCGATAACTTTTCCATCCTGCAACAATGCCGCTCCTAATCCGTCTTTGCTTGCATCTACTGACAACTTGATATCCTTACGTGGGTCGTACTGTACCAGAACTGGCGCTTGACACAAACTTCTCTTTATCTCCTGGTATGCCCGTTCTTGATCATCTCCCCACTTCCATTCTGATTCCTTCTTTATAAGATATCTTAAAGGACTCGTCAGCGCTGAAAAGTTCGGTATAAAGCGGGATAGGAAGTTGGCGGTTCCGATGAATCTTTGAACTTGTGCTTTCTTCTCCGTGTCCCGTTCAAAACTGTTAGGATGTGGCATATTCTGCACACTGCTTACTTTTTCTGGATCGATGATCACTCCGTTGCTGCTCAGAATGTGACCGAGAAATCGCAATTCGGTTTTGCCTATCCTTGTCTTTAGCCTGTTCAGCGTCAGATTCTTTCGTCTGCATTGCTCTAACAAGTTCCTTACGGCATCATCGTGCTCCTCACGGGTTTTCCCCCAAACGACGATGTCGTCGATATAGTTTGCTGAATTTTTTACCTGACTCGTGATTTCCTCTCTGATCCGTCTTTGATAGGCTTCTGGTGCATCCTTGAGACCGAATGGGAGTCGATTCCATTTGTACACTCCAAACGGGGTGTGAAAAGCAGTCAGTAGTGAGCTTTCATGATCAAGTTGTACCTGATGAAAACCTGCTTTGGCGTCAAAAGTAGAGAAATATTTTGCTCCTGTCATTTGATTTATTAGCTCATCGTAGGTTGGTATTGGGTATCGATTTCTGACAATGCATTCGTTTAGGCTCTTGGGATCCAGACACAAGCGAATGGATTTATCTTGCTTCCAAACAATAACGACATTAGACACCCAATCAGTGGGCTGTTCACATCTAGCGATTATGTTCTGATTCTGGAGACGGTCCAACTCTTTTTTCAGCGCGGTCATGGCAGCGAATGGAATTCTTCTCGCAGCCTGAACCTTGGGAATGGATTCCTCTCTTAGCGCAATATGATGGCTTCCTGGAAGGCACCCAAGTCCTTCGAATACATCCTTGTACTGTTTAAACACAGTTTCTTCTGTTATTGGCTCATTTTTCTTCTGTTGTACGTTATCAACACTCAAAATTTTAATCAATCCAAGTTTTTCTGCAGTGACCGCATCTAATAATGGCATGTTGTCTTCGTCAACAACAATAAATTCTGCGTCATGCGACTGGTTCATTCGAAAAAGTCGCAACTGAACTTTTCCCTTGACATCAAGCTTTTGGTTATTATACACTGTCAGCTGGCTCCGATCTTTTTCCAGTGGTTTGTTGCAAATTTGTCGCAGTATTCTCTGTGATATTATGTTCTCGTCGGCACCTGTATCGATCTTGTACCTGACAATGTGCCCATACTCTGTGTCAATGGCGACGACCGTTTTCGATTGAGTTGAATTACTGGCAACAGTCCACGAAATCTTCGTTGCCTCCTCTGGACACCTGGCTTGTTCTTCATTGACAGAGTGAATCTGCTTTGGGTTGTTTGTTTTGTTTTGCCGGCAGACACTGCTGAAGTGATTTTTCATTCCGCAATTGGTGCAAGTTTTCCATACGCTATGCAATTTGAATGACCAAACTTGTGCTGGCGACCGCAGTATTTGCACGTAGGTTTTTCTGAAAATCCTTTTTGCTTCCCAAGTCTCGTTACACTCTTTGGGCGCAGTGACCTGTGCGTCGTTTTGCTGACAGATTCTTTGCGAACTCGACTTACCGAATTTCTCTGGTCAGTTTTTTCGCCAGTGATCTGTTTGGCTTGCATTTTTGAAGCCTCAGATGCTCGGCATAGCATGATAGCTTTCTCAAGGGTTAACTTTCCTTCTTCTAGAAGCCGCTCACGCAGCGCCGAATTATGGACACCGTATACAATTTGGTCCCTCAGTATGGCATCATCAATAGATTGCTCGTTCTTAGGCCTTGAAAAGCTGCATCGTTTGATTAGCAACCGCAGATCGTTAATGAAGTGATCAAAATCTTCAAACTGCTCCTGCTTACGCATGCGAAATTTATAACGATCAAAGGTCTCGCTGTCAAGCGGTATACAAAACTTTTCGAATTTGTCAACCACGTTCGCATGAGTCGAATCAGCAGAGATGTCGAATGTTTCGAAGATATCCCTACCTTCCTCGCCAATGGCGGTGAGCAGAATTGCATTTTTCATGCTGTCAGACTCCTTTTCACGCTTCGTGGCAATCATGTATAGATCGAATGTGCCGATCCATTTTCTCCAGCGTTCTGATTTGGCCTCATCGAATATCATAGGCCCTGGTGGTCGCAGACCAGTCGAATCGGACATTTCGTTGCCGCTGCCGACGAAAAAGTGCACCAAACACTTTGCTGCTAGTTTCAGCTTTTTACCTCTGACACCATGTTGTAGCTTGTATGAATGTTATGGCTTGAATCTGCGAGTGATCGCAGCCGGCCACTTAAAGGTATTAGACAATATATTTATGACATAGACAGTATAACTCAAGCAGACTAAGGCTGCAACACGCAGCATTGCCGAATTCGAGCATTCGAGCATTGAGCATTGCCGAAGTTGAGCATTCGAGCATTCGAGCATTCGAGCATTCGAGCATTCGAGCATTGAGCATTGCCGAAGTTGCAGTGGGCTGACAACGCCTTCAAGCCAGCTACGAACTCAGCGAGAGTCTCGCCGGGCTGCTGCAGGCGTCTCTGGAAGCAAAATCTTGCTGCCAGCTCAGAAGGCTTCGGTGAATAGTGCTGCAGCAGGATCTCCGTCAGCTGTGCCAGCGACTTCTCGGAAACCTTAGCAGGTAGACACAGGTGACGCGACGTTAAGAACTCTTGCTTTTCAAGTTAGTGTTAGAACGATCAGTTTATTCTCAATTTCGATAAGGCATTGGTCCGAACATAATATATAGCGAATGAACAGAAGTGACAAATATTGGGGTGGTGGGTTGACCATGCATAAAGTAGAAGGTAGAAGGTGAAAGGCTTAAAATCAATACAGAGTTCATATACGCTATCTGCACGCTAGCATAGAAGGGTAGGGGGTGAAAGGCTTAAAATCAATAGACAATTTATGTACGCTATAAGCACGCTACACGCAAATCAAAGTCAATGTCAATGTCAAGAGCCAACCAATCAGAAAGTCAGCGCCGCCTCAACAGGTTTCTCAGAACTGAGTATGCTTCCTCGCCGATTGCTGTGACGAGTGTGGCCACTTTAGCCTCTTCCTTTACCTCTTTGCAGGTAAAGTAATGGTCGAGTCTCTCCAAATAGACTTCAATGTCTGTATTTGCAGAAAGAATTGGAATTCCAGGACTTCCACCCAGCGTGGAGCTCGTCGCCATTGTAATAACTTGAAGGCTGTTAAGGCTTGTAGTTAGAATTTGAGAAATGAAAATTAGTGCCTAAGCCTGTGCTGTGATTTGGCTCTTATTATGGCGCGTTTATTTTGACTGGGGGGCTTAAGCCGGGGTTGGGCTAGACTGGCCAACCCCCAAACACCTAGGCGCGTAGAGTCCAGGATGTGCGTACCAGCACACTGCATAGCGGGTAAACAACTCAGAGCAAATGTACTGACTTTAGACGAAATTCAACTCGCGCGCACAAGCATTACATTGCAAATAATATCACACCGAGGAATCGCTTCACTTCTTCCGCCGTCGTTGGACTCGGCATTGTTCGGATGGCGTCGACCTTGCTGGGGTCCTGCGCGATGCCCTGCGCGCTGACCAGATGCCCGAGGTACAGCACCTGACGGTGGGCGAACACGCTCTTCGCCCTGTGCAGCTTCAGTCCCGCGCTTCGTAGCCGCTGAAACACCTGCTCGAGACGCACCAGATGCTCTTCGAAAGACCGGCTGAACACAATGATGTAGGTGAGGATCGTCTCCCAGGACAGCCCAGACATCACGAGCTCCATGAGCCTCTGGAACGTTGCTGGGGCGTTGCACATCCCGAAGCCCATCTTGCGGAACTTCATAAGGCCACGCGTGGCATAGAACGCTGTCTTCGGCCGGTCCTCCTCGGTAACCTCGACCTGGTGGTAGCCCTGCCGGCAGTCGATGGTGGAGAGCCAGGAGCAGCCGACCAGCGCGTCCATGGCCTGCTGCAGGTGCGGGAGCGGATAGGCGTGCTTGACGATGCAGGCATTCAGCTGCCGCCAGTCCGTGCACAGCCGGATATCGCCGTTCTTCACCACCAGCAGGTTGCTGGCCCAGGGCGACGTCGACGGCTCGATAATGCCGCAGTCCAGCATCTGGCCGATGTTCCTGTCCACCTGATCGCGCACTGAGAGGGGCAGCCGCCGCTGGACCTGCCTGTGAGGCCGTGCTCCAGGCTCCAGCTCAATCCGGTGCTGCAGCAGCTCCGTTGTGCCCAGGTCATACTTGTGCCTGGCGAACAGGTTCTCGTTGCGCTTCAGCAGCTCGCGAAGGTTGCACATCTTCACGGGGATCCGACCATCGTCCGAGATCGTCGGCACGCGAGCCGGCAGATACGCCGTAGACGACACGAAGTCTTCACAGGGCTCGAACACTCCCTACTCCTGGCTGGAGTCCACTTTGAGCAACACGACCTTCTCACTCCGTGCAGGCAGCTCCGTGTTGACGCAACCCGCCTGAAGCCGCTCGCTGCTGAAGGCCACCGCCTCCGCGTCGAACCGAACGACCCCCTCCGTCAAGTCTATTGTCACGGCCCGTGACACTCTGCTGATGAAGTCCATGCCGATGATCAGGCTGGGCTGGATGCCGTCAACCACGGTGAAGCAGTGCGACGCGCGGATCTAATTGCCGATCACGACCTCCGCCGTCGTTCTGCCAAGGCAGCGTAGCCGCGTGCCGTCGACGGTGATCGGCATTGAGCCACCGTCGTTGGACTTGGAGTCAATTCGGCAGGCGAGTCGTTCGAATAGCGAAAGCTGGGCTCCGGTGTCGAGCAGGGCGGGCGCAGAGTGCCTGCCCAGCTGCACCGGTACGAAGATCGACGGCGCTGCACTTTGGGCCCCTGCTGCATGGGTCGGCGCTGGCCCTAGGCTGCCGACCCTCAGCAGTTTCCCTGCGGCTCTCCAGCTGGTGTCGGGCACACCGCCGCGGTGTGTCCCTTGCCTCAGCACCGACTGCAGCGAGCACCTGCCGTTCTCGGGCACCGCCTCGCGATGTGCCCGGCTTCGCCGCAGCTGAAGCACTTGAGTCCTCTGCCTTCCATCCCTGCCAGCTGAACCCGAGCGCACGCCGGCCGCAAGCTGCTGAACCTGCTGCTCCAACTGGCTAATCCGACTGTCATCAGCGCTCACCGCAGCAGACGTAGCGGCTGTCGGGTGACTCAACATCTCGAGACGAGCGGCGCGGTCGATCAGGACTGTCGGCGAACACGTGTCCGCCTTCTTCTTGTCGTCCCATTCGCTGTCGTCGGCGAAGTCTTCTAATGTGTTGAGCCAGATTTTAACATTAGAATTACCGCTGAACTTTGTGGCAATAATGATGAGGTTTGCTCTTGCTTAGTCATGCTGAGACCGCTGCCACCACTTTAAGACGGGAGTTTGGATAGATAAGAACGTAAAGATTGGAGCGCAGTGGCTACAGTATGTTTAGCATCGATAGCAATTGGGGTGGGTGCACCCACACCCCAATCACGCCACTCCGGCTAGCGCGTACGCACGCAGGCGCCCACCACCCCTAGCCAACTCAGCGCTCCGCACTACTCGCATAGCATTATAAAATTAAAGTTAAGCTTTTGTATTCAATTAGAATTGGCTACATGTTAATTTACGAAAATTTTGTTTAGTAGTGTACACTGTTTTCATTTGACAAGAAAAGTCACGTGACCATTAAGTAAGCAAGTTAAATTTATTGTCACAGAAATTACAGGCTAAATTTCAAGATGTTAATTAGAGATGATGATCCCAAAAATAGGCTTAATTTAAGCTTAATCAAAGTTATCTGGGTTAAGGGTTATACTTGACGCCTCCGTGACCCTCCCCCTCTCCAATACGGTGCTTTAAGATGTAAGCTCAAGCGCTTGTTCAGAAAATTTTAGGACCCAGCCAATGGAAAGGCCGCCAAGATCTAACGTTCAGACTAATTAGGGAAGGCACGCGCTGCTATTGGACGGACTGACGAGAGAGAAGGAAGGGAGAGAGATTTTACCCTAGCAGGTGGCTCTCCCAAATCAAAAACGCGCGCCCTCACCCCTGACTCAGTGAGATAAGATAAGAACAAGGCAAATTAATAGCTAACGTAGACTTAGTTGTAATTTAGCTATAGGGATTTGCAGACACAAACTCGGCCATACATTATTCGTTGGCATTTTTGTTCTAAATTAGAACGATTTGCCACTTACCTATATAACGCAGCATAAGCATCAGGCAATAAATTTTTTGCAGATGAAATCGCTTAACCCAAACGAGTTTGCCTATAAATCTGTCATTTGATTGTAATTAATTAGCTTGGAACGATAGAAATTGATTCAAGTTTTGTATATAGAGTTAAATTTTATGTGTGATCTATACAATAAGGTTCTGCTTCATCAAAAATGACGCAACACATTAATAGTGGACGACGTCTAGGCAGCTGCGTTTTGGCCTGGTGTCTATCAGCATTGCTGGCTGGTTCCTCAATGCTGCTCCTGCTGCCAGGTGTACAAGCTAGAGACCGTCTGCTCTACTGGAACATGAGCAATCCTGTGTGAGTTGTCTAGAATTTTTTCTAAATCGAGTAAAAAACTAACTGACAGAAAATGACGGGGAGACAGAGTGACAGACAGAGTGATGGAGAGACCGAGTGACAGACAGAGTGACAGACAGAGTGACGGACAGAGTGACAGACAGACAGAGTGACAGACAGACACAGTGACAGACAGAAAGAATGACAGACAGAGTGATGGAGAGACAGAGTGACAGACAGAGTGACAGACAGACAGACCGACAGACAGAGTGACAGACAGACAGACCGACAGAAAGAGTGACAGACAGACAAACAGTGACAGACAGACAGAGTGACAGACAGACACAGTGACAGACAGAAAGAATGACAGACAGAGTGATGGAGAGACAGAGTGACAGACAGAGTGACAGACAGACAGACCGACAGACAGAGTGACAGACAGACAGACCGACAGAAAGAGTGACAGACAGACAAACAGTGACAGACAGAAAGAGTGACAGACAGAGTGATGGACAGACAGATAGGCAGGCAAGCAGACATATATAGGAAGAAACCGACAGACAGGCATATGAAGGTGGACATTCAGACAGACAGAAACGCCCTGATGAACAGACAGACAGTCAGAGATCAGACAGGTTAGCAGGGCCGTCACATCAGTCCGACCGATAGCTAATAATTAAAAATGGCCCCGGTGGCTCTGGCTGACTCACTGCTCCTTTATCCCCCTGCTTCCACTGCTTCCGCATGCAGAAGCAAAGGCATGCAAGACACACGCAAATCAAAGGGCAATACATAAGGAATCGATAAGAACAAGCTCATTATATACACATGGTTATTTATTGCCATGCAAGTAGTTCTCAGACATTGCCGCCCCTGTCTTTATGCCTCAGCCCACCCGGGGTGATAATGAATAATTCCATGCACTGTTGCACTTAAGAATAATTATGCATGCAAAATCTTGCCAATGACTGAATATAGCGAATCTAAGCCTGCAAGTTAATAGAAATAGCTTGGGTAGTGTTGTATTTCCGACAACAGCTCAAAGTTCTCATATTTAGAGACAGTCTTTTTTCTGTTATGTTTTTCTTCTTCTGTGTTTCTTATCTTTCTTCAATTCTTTTTTATGGTTAACTGCTTTTTGATAAAATAAAGCAACTGAGGGACCTCTCTATAGATACCCTTCTCTTAGATGTGTGTTTTTAGCATTAAAAAAGCTATGGATAATGTGTGTACACGTTTGGTTGAAGTGTGAGTTAAAGCTTGTCTGTTTTCTGAGCACTACACTAAGTACTCGTAACTAGAATATTAGCTACTCAAACAGCTGACAGTGCTTTAGCCGTCCATGGCGCCAAAAGGGCTGGGACTTGTCAAACTGTGTAATTATTATAACAAAAACACTGTCTGTATAATAGGTTGAAGCGATTAGTAAAATTAATATAGCTAGCTAGTTAAAAACTGAGCTAATTACATAGGTATTTGCCCAGAAAAAAAGCTTATTTTGGTTCAGCCTCTGTGTAGGCGAAGGTGGTTGTAAAAATGACATCAGTCCTAAACAAAATAATGGTTGCGTTTGGGCCTCAATAATCAATCACTCAAGATTAACAGTCAGACAAGCCAAGGTTGCGTGACCAAACCATTAGTATGATTTGTATGAAAAAAAAGTAATTTTTTTACAATAGAAAGTGTGTTAGCTATGCTGTTAGCTAGCTATTCATATACAATTTTCTTCAACCGAAATGTCTCATTGGACATAACACAACAGCCAAAACTTTAGCTGCTAGTTACTCACTCTCTGATTGCGTGACATTAAAGGCCCAAGAGAATGACAATGGACAGAATATACCCATTGACTGACAGATCAATAAAACTTTCATGAATTGCTTCACAAATTTGGCTACTAAATATATGAGGAGGTGATTCATGTTTGTTATAGTAAATTGAAATCTTGGGCGTGGTTCTGAAAATCATAATATTAAACTTAATAAATTAATTTAAAGAAATCCTAGTGGACTAATGTTGATATTGTGAGTAGAAAGTTAGTTAGACACCCGACCTTTCGACCAGATGTACAGCCCACGGCACAGCTGTGTACAGCTGCTCAGTCCTGACGGGCTGGAGGGGGTCGCAACCCCCAACCCTAAGTTTACCCAGCTAAAAAAGCTGGGGTGGACTGAAGCAATACGGGATTAAAGTGCCTTGATCAAGGGCACAAATTGTCTGAGAGAGCCGGGGCTCGAACCCACGACCTTAGTCACTGAGGCTACAACTCCTATCTAATAACAATATCCTATCTAATATCAATGTATCTAATGTTAATTTTTATATCCCTTCCTCAGTCAATCCTCCAAACTATAGTCTTTCCCCCATCTATTATAATAACATACTTGAGCAGTACTCAATTTAATCTTCATCAAATCAGGGGATTTCAGCTTTTATATTAATCCACCTTATATTATGCAAGGGCGGACATAATAAGGATGCTACAATGATGAAGATGATGAAGATGAGTTTGCCATATGGCCACTGCCTACCCCAGCCTCCCTTTCTCTCTCTCTCTCTCTATCGGGGCCCCTCTGGCTCTCTCTATAATGGTTGTCGGCATTTTTGGGCTATTGTCCCTGCATGGTATATGATTTGAGGGGGAGGGGGAAAGATTCCTTTTTGTAAGGATGGGGAACGGCGCCAGCAAGTCTGGGTGCCGCAGCAGCCGTCTGTTCGCCTCCCCTTTTCCTCTATCCCTAGCTCGTCCTCTCCATCTGTGCCTCCTTTATGTTAGTTAGTCGATGCATTGCTCATACGTAGCCGTTCAAGATGCCTCTAATATTAATTGTTTTTTTTCTCTTTCAAAGCAAAGCGAAAGCAATCATGCTCTTTTGAAGGATTAGTTTTTTGGATGCTTAGAAATGGGAAATAATCATAGAATGTACTTAGTTCAATTGGTTTTTTAAAAGCTTTAAGCATTGAAGTTTCATTTAAGCAAATATTTATTTTGCAGATTTCAAACTAATCGAGTCAATGTTTATTTGGTGCCAAAGAATGACCGTTTGGTCATTATTTGTCCGACAAACGGATTGGAATTCTACAGTCTCTATTGGGTAAGGCACTTGGGGCGAGATCACCAGGGGGCTTGGGAATGAGAGATAGATATGGGAGAGGTAGATATGGGAGAGGTAGATATGGGAGAAATAGATATGGGAGAGGTAGATATGGGAGAGATAGATATGGGAGAGGTAGATATGGGAGAGGTAGATATGGGAGAGGTAGATATGGGAGAGGTAGATATGGGAGAGGTAGATATGGGAGAGGTAGATATGGGAGAAATAGATATGGGAGAGGTAGATATGGGAGAAATAGATATGGGAGAGGTAGATATGGGAGAAGTAGATATGGGAGAGGTAGATATGGGAGAGATAGATATGGGAGAGGTAGATATGGGAGAAATAGATATGGGAGAGGTAGATATGGGAGAGATAGATATGGGAGAGGTAGATATGGAAGAAGTAGATATGGTAGAGGTAGATATGGGAGAGATAGATATGGGAGAGGTAGATCTAGGAGACGTAAATATGGGATAGGTAGATACAGTTAAGGTAGATATTAGAGAGTTAGATACGGGAGAAGTAGATATGAGAGAGGTAGATAGGGTAGATATGGTGGAGGTAGAAAGCTACAGAAGATGGAGACGAGAGAGGCAGAGATGCAATAGTGAAAAAAGGTGGAAAAATAAAAAACTGAGATAGGAAATGTTGGGAGGTCAAACGGAAAGATACGAAGGGGCGAGACGATCTATGCAGAAGCCAAAAATGTCCCCAAGCAACCCCCAAGCGGCACTAAAATCCCTGCAGACCCACAGCTCAGAAGCGGCAACAGCTTGCGACTCGAGGCACAGCCAGGTATTTCAGCTGCTGCACTGCAACAACCCTGGCGACTTCGGCGCCTTTCTTGTGTCCGATTTTTCCCCGATTCCCGGAGCGCCAACATTCGAAAGGACCGTCCACATATTCAGTGAGTCCCAGCTGGAGTGGCCCTGCGTCAGTTTATTTAATAATTTCGATTTTATTAATAAATTCCGATGTAATTATCCCAAAATTCAGCTCCTTCCGACGGAAGCAAAGTGGGAATTTCGCAAGAGAAAGGTGGCGCCTGCGAAATAAGAAATATGCGACTCAATGTTGACATTGGCAACCCCGGTGAGGATTTTGGGGGGATAAGTTTCATTTTCCTCACCATTATTAATTTTTTCATTCCCATCGTTAATCTACACTCCATTTAATCTACACTGCAATATTGAAAATCCCATTCTTCCTATCGATTATCCAAATCTCATTCTTCCCATATTCTTCCCATCGATAATCAAAATCCCATTCTTACTTTTGATAATCCAAGTCCCATTCTACCTATAGATAATCCAAATCCCATGATTCCTATATTCTTTCTATCGATAATTAAAATTCCATTCTTCCCATCGACAATCGAAATCCCATTCTTCTTATCGATAATCGAAATCCCATTCTTCCCATATTCTTTTATCGATAATCAAAATTCCATTCTTCCTTTTAATAATCCAAATCCCATTCTTCCTATCGACAATTGAAATCCCAAGCCTATTTATCAATAATAAAAATCTCATTCTTCCTATCGATAAAAAATCACAATTTCTCTATCGATAATCGAAATCCTCTGATAATCTTCCATGGGTAATAAAAATCCCTTCATTTTCAAAACCTTAACCCAAATCCCTTTTGTCCTGACCATTCAAATAAAAAACCTTATACATATAATTCCATCCACCAGACTTGCTGACTCAACCAGCGGTTCAACCGACCACATCTGGACCGGGAGCAACGTCTTCAGCCACGCGGAAGACAACAACGAAATCAACAGCAACATCAACGTCAGAAACGTCGGCTGAGGTGCCCCGTTCTGGCTCCACTCAGGCGGGAACTGGTGGCGGACACGGCACGGGGCCTCCGACAGCTCAGGGTGAGTGGGAGACACCTGCGTCCATCCATGGGGTGTGTCTTGCTCCCATGTAAGGTACCTATGTACAAATGGCGTGGAAGATTTGCTGTTAGTGCAAAGCATTGGGGACTTGGGATATGGCAAAGTAGAAAGACAGATTGACAGACAGATAGACAGACAGAGAGACAGACAGACAGACAGACAGACAGACAGACAGACAGATAGACAGACAGACAGACAGACAGACAGACAGACAGACAGACAGACAGACAGACAGACAGACAGACAGACAGACAGACAGACAGACAGACAGACAGACAGACAGAGAGACAGACAGACAGACAGACAGATGGACCTTTGACATTTCTATAGAGTATATATTTACTCTATGCAGCCAAAATGATTCTACAATGAGCAATAGGTCCAGCTTTTTCTTGTCCAAAATTTTTTATCTATAGCAAGACACCGCCAATTTAGTTGCCGTAAAAATGGCACCCACAAGCCAATTATAAAAACCTTTTTTTACAGTAAGAAAAATCTTTAGAAAAGCAAGGCAGACAAGTAAAAGCCAGAAATTGCAAAAGATTTGCTTTTTTGTACCAATTTTAGCCCTCAAATGCAGTGGTTTTTTCAGCAAAGTTTTAAAAATAGAAATTGCGCATCATACAAAAATTACGAATATCGTTTTTTCGAAACATCCTTTCAATCCTTCAAATTGGCTTTGTTTTTCTGGTCCCTCTGTGATAATTAAGAGGAATAACAAGCTGAACGTTGTCTTGCTTTTAGTATGCGCGCAATAGTATAAAAATGTGCTTTATATCTCTCTATATAGGCGGCCTAAAACAAAAGTCAAAAGATCTTTTTGTAAAACCTTTTTCTTAATAAAATTTTCTATTAATAGCGAGCCAACAAAAACACGCTTGACCGCCATCGAGAAGCCATCAAGTTTTCATATTTTCAATCAAAACCGTTTTTGATTCCTTACAACTTCTTGATTAGAATGTTGCGGTATCAATTTCAGTACCCAGTGTAATTTCCTTACAAAGCAATCTAGCTAATTGCCTTCTATTTACGCTTGAGTTCACAGAGTTAAGTGAGTGGCTAAGAATAGAGAAAGATATATTATAGGGTAGAAGTGTGAAACAGACACGATTTAGAAATTAAGCCGTCACGCTTGATGTGGCCTAGATATTGTTGCGTCAATTTTGGCGGTATCGCTTTTCTAGCTCGTGGGGGGAAGGGTCTTTCTTCTTGTCGAAGAATTTTTGGTGCACGTGGTCCGGCTTTTACTGTATTATTTTATGGCTTCAATTTCACTCGGTTGAGAGAGCAACATTCATTACTGGGGAAACTTACATATTAACAATTATAATGCTCATAAAAATTTATTTTGAAAGACAGACAGACAAACAGACAGAGAGACAGAGAGACAGACAGACAGACAAACAGAAAGACAGACAGACAGACAGACAGATAGACAGACAGACAGACAGACAGACAGACAGACAGACAGACAGACAGACAGACAGACAGACAGACAAACAGACAGAGAGACAGAGAGACAGACAGACAGACAAACAGAAAGACAGACAGACAGACAGACAGACAGACAGACAGACAGACAGACAGACAGACAGACAGACAGACAGACAGACAGACAGACAGACAGACAGACAGACAGACAGACAGACAGAAAAACAGGCAGACAGACAGGCAGACAGACAGACAGACAGGCAGACAGACAGACAGACAGACAGACAGGCAGACAGACAGACAGACAGACAGACAGACAGACAGACAGACAGACAGATAGACAGACAGACAAACAGACAGAGAGACAGAGAGACAGACAGACAGACAAACAGAAAGACAGACAGACAGACAGACAGACAGACAGACAGACAGACAGACAGACAGACAGACAGACAGACAGACAGACAGACAGACAGACAGACAGACAGGCAGACAGACAGACAGACAGACAGACAGACAGAAAAACAGACAGGCAGACAGACAGACAGACAGACAGACAGACACTTCGAGCGCCAACTTAATGGGAGACAATTTGTGCCCTTAATTAGGCACGCAATCCCGCATTGCTTCAGTCCATCCAGCTGGGATCGGATTAACCAGTTTTTAAGCTGGGAAAATTTAGGGTTGGGTGTTGGATTCCCTCCAGCCCGTCAGGACTGAGCAGCTGTACACAGCCTTCAATTGTACATTGGTTTTAAAGTTCGGATGTAAAAGTTATCTTTCGCTACTTAATAAGGCGTATTAGAAAGTAAATTAGTGTGGCCTTTTGGTCCTTTTGCAAGGGTTTTAAATATCGTTGAGTTAGAAGACATTCAGTTGCCTAAGAGACAAAAATGCTCATCGAGACAGACAGACTGACAGGAGGCACCGAGAGGGCTAGAACCGCTTGACTCTTCAACTCTGACGGAATGCGTAGCTAAAGTCAACAGATTGACAACCAGATTACTTAGTAGATCATAAAGGAAAGCGCTTGGTCTATTTGTATGAGATCGAACACAATTGCATTCCTATAATATTTAACATTGGCCCACTTTATACGCATTTTAAGCTACATAGCAAATACCGAGTGATTTCATTTCGTCAAGAAGTTTGTTAAGCTGATATTAATGATACGAAATTGTGCAGTTAATATTTGCCAAGTAAACTCAATGTCAGCCTACAGCAAATAATGTTGTTGGAGTCACTTGAAGTATTGAAGTTTATTTAAGTAGTTCATAACTGCTAGAAACTATGGCATAGCGCTTTTAACTAAAGAAATATATCGAAAGGAATATCTTGATTTTCTTGATTTCTTGATTAAACGTCTATGACGTTTCTAGTTTATAGAGTTTCTAGTTTATGAAGTGTCTAGTTTATGAAGTTTCTAGTTTACGAAGTTTCTAGTTTACGAAGTTTCTAGTTTATGAAGTTTCTAGATTATTGAGTTTCTAGTTTATTGAGTTTCTAGTTTATGAAGTTTCTAGTTTATAAAGTTTCTAGTTTATGAAGTTTCTAGTTTATGGAGTTTCTAGTTTACAGAGTTTCTAGTTTATGAAGTTTCTAGTTTATGAAGTTTCTAGTTTACGAAGTTTCTAGTTGATGAATTTCTAGTTTATGAAGTTTCTAGTTTATGAATTTTCTAAATTATTGAGTTTCTAGATTATTGAGTTTCTAGTTTATGGAGTTTCTAGTTTATGAAGTTTCTAGTTTATAAAGTTTCTAGTTTATGAAGTTTCTAGTTTATGGAGTTTCTAGTTTACAGAGTTTCTAGTTTATGAAGTTTCTAGTTTATGAAGTTTCTAGTTTACGAAGTTTCTAGTTGATGAATTTCTAGTTTACGAAGTTTCTAGTTTATGAATTTTCTAGTTGATGAAGTTTCTAGTTTATGGAGTTTCTAATTTATGAAGTTTCTAATGTATGGAGTTTCTTATTTATGACGCTTCTACGAGTTTAGTTTATGAAGTTTTTCGTTTTTGAAGTTTCTAGTTTACGAAGTTTCTAGTTTACGAAGTTTCTAGTTGATGAAGTTTCTAGTTTACGGAGTTTCTAGTTTATGAAGTTTCTAGTTTATGACGTTTCTAGTTTATGAATTTTCTAGATTATTGAGTTTCTAGTTTATGGAGTTTCTAGTTTATGGAGTTTCTAGTTTACGAAGTTTCTAGTTTATGAAGTTTCTAGTTTACGAAGTTTCTAGTTTATGAAGTTTCTAGTTTACGAAGTTTCTAGTTTATGAAGTTTCTAGTTTACGGAGTTTCTAGTTTATGAAGTTTCTAGTTTATGAATTTTCTAGATTATTGAGTTTCTAGATTATTGAGTTTCTAGTTTATGGAGTTTCTAGTTTATGAAGTTTCTAGTTTATAAAGTTTCTAGTTTATGAAGTTTCTAGTTTATGGAGTTTCTAGTTTACAGAGTTTCTAGTTTATGAAGTTTCTAGTTTATGAAGTTTCTAGTTTACGAAGTTTCTAGTTGATGAATTTCTAGTTTACGAAGTTTCTAGTTTATGAATTTTCTAGATTATTGAGTTTCTAGATTATTGAGTTTCTAGTTTATGGAGTTTCTAGTTTATGAAGTTTCTAGTTTATAAAGTTTCTAGTTTATGAAGTTTCTAGTTTATGGAGTTTCTAGTTTATGGAGTTTCTAGTTTATGAAGTTTCTAGTTTATGAAGTTTCTAGTTTACGAAGTTTCTAGTTGATGAATTTCTAGTTTACGAAGTTTCTAGTTTATGAATTTTCTAGTTTATGAAGTTTCTAGTTTATGGAGTTTCTAGTTTATGAAGTTTCTAATGTATGGAGTTTCTTATTTATGACGCTTCTAGGTTATGGAGTTTCTAGTTTACGCAGTTTCTAGTTTATGAAGTTTTTCGTTTTTGAAGTTTCTAGTTTACGAAGTTTCTAGTTTACGAAGTTTCTAGTTGATGAAGTTTCTAGTTTATGGAGTTTCTAGTTTATCTACTTTCAAAGCATATTGCTCAATCAGCATCTTATTTGCAAAGTCTGCTTCCCAAAGCCACAAACCAACAAACAAAGACGGACATGCAGGCGCCCACCTTTCACAGCCCGCTAAATTCAAAGCATCGCCAACAAAAATGAATGACCCGAGCTCTCGTCTCACTTGTTAGTTTGATGACATCGCTACGAGTATCGCTTCCCTATAGTGTAGCCGCGATAAGAAAAGCGAAGCAACGAAGCGTGCTGTTGGGTTGCTGCTTGGGATCTGGGATCTAAAGACGAGAATTAATGGGGAAATCGGGGCCACCCCTAGCGGTGAGGCAAGAAAGAATTTCTCCGTACGACCCACCTGCTTTGTCTGCTGGCCGCTAATGCCGACAGCAATCGATCAAAGCCGTTGTGCCCGGTGGACAATGATAACAAAATGGTGCGATAATGCGTGAATCTGCCTATGATTATTAATACACACACAGTGGTGAAGTAGCTGGCTAAAACCCTCGACCCTGATATAGTGCTGCTGATCCAGCGTCACGAAAAGCACCAATTGAATAATGATGAATAATAAGAAAATAACAGGAAGTTTCTTTCTATTCTGAACAAATCGCATACTTTGTTGGGTTTTTTTTGCTTCCAGCACAAAGTAGACCTTGAGTGGGCGGCGTCGAGAAGATGAAAGCGTTGCCTCATTTTGTTGAGTCTTGCAGCAAAATATTAAGGAAATTGACTTAAAAAAGGCACTCTTTACTGACCGGACGTTAATTGCGTGTCATGAAAGTGACGGTTTTGAAAGATTCAACCCCTATATTTCTCAATTTTCTAGCACAATTCTTCACTTTCAGACCACTACCTATCTATCTATTGCACTATCTATGAATCAATCAATCAATCTATCTATCTATCTATTTATCTATCTATCTATCTATCTATCTATCTATCTATCTATCTATCTATCTATCTATCTATTGCACTATCTATGAATCAATCAATCAATCAATCTATCTATCTATCAATCTATCTATCTATCTATCTATCTATCTATCTATCTATCTATCTATCTATCTATCTATCTATCTATCTATCTATCTATCTATCTATCTATCTATCTATCTACCTATCTATCTATCTATCTATCTATCTATCTATCTATCTATCTATCTATCTATCTATCTATCTATCTATCTATCTATCTATCTATCTATCTATCTATCTATCTATCTATCTATCTATCTATCTATCTATCTATCTATCTATCTATCTATCTATCTATCTATCTATCTATCTATCTATCTATCTATCTATCTATCTATCTATCTATCCATCTTATCTATCGTAAGACTCATCATCTTTGATATTTAATCTCCCGTTTGTCATTCGCTGTTTTCCGCTGTCTCCCGCCCGCTCCGCCCGCAAGCCCGGCCTGGCGCCAAGTGTCTGTTACACAACTCATTAAAAGTTCAAACAAATACTCATTTTGTCTCTGGCTCTCTTTCTCAACCCCAGCTACTCCCCTTACCGGCGCTGTCACGTTACGCTATTCAGGCACTACAATTGCACTATGGAACTTTCCTTTCAGGATCCCCTCCATTCATTCAATAGAATTAAGGCTTAAGGGGGAGGCCATGCTTGGAGATTTTTTGAGCACCCGTCAATCGTCGATCTGAATGTCTTGCCCGGTTTGGAGGGGGTGGCGGGCAGCGGCGGCGGCGGCGGCGGCGGCGGCGGCGGCGGCGGCGCCACAGAGTCGGGTTGTTGCTGCCCGCGCGTAAAGAATGAGTAGCTAATTTGCACCCGCCCCACTCTGTGTCTCTCCCTGGGCCCCAACTAAGCTAACCGTGGCTATCGGTGCAATTGTTTTCTCCGCCCTGTGTGTGTCAGCGCTGCTTTCTAGTTTTCTCTGAGCTACACGGGTTCATTATCTAGTGCGCTTTGGAGAGTAGATCCTTTCCCATTGATAAGCCTCAGTGTTAATGTCTGTCTGTCTGTGTGTCTTTCTGTCTCTGTCTGCCTGTCTGTCTGTCTGTCTCTCTGTCTGTCTCTGTCTGCCTGTCTGTCTCTCTGTCTGTCTGTCTGTCTGTCTGTCTGTCTGTCTGTCTGTCTGTCTGTCTGTCTGTCTGTCTGTCTGTCTGTCTGTCTGTCTGTCTGTCTGTCTGTCTGTCTGTCTGTCTGTCTGTCTGTCTGTCTGTCTGTCTGTCTGTCTGTCTGTCTGTCTGTCTGTCTGTCTGTCTGTCTGTCTGTCGTTGCGATCGCATGTCCTACTTCCAATCCTACAGTATCTCTTATGTGATTTTCCCACTTTTATTCCTTGCTTATACTCAAGTTATTCACTAGAGAACAGCCAGATAATTTTGGTGCTGCAATGAACAAGAACTCCTTATGTACACCTTCAATATCCTTTCAGCTACAGCCCTCCTGTGCACCCCTTAGCAACCAAATTGCTAACGAAATTATCGAACTCGAAAATTCTCTCTAAAATCTACTTCACTAAAAGCAGCAGGTAAAACTCGAGCTGCTCACGATGCCCAACCTAGCAATTATCCTCACCCCACACGAGGAGGGAAAGGAAACTCCTCACCTGAGCCGTCTCTACCGCACCCCATCAGCTAGAGCAGTGGTCATATAGCAGATTTTATCTATACACAGCAGCTAGTCACTTCTTTAGCCAGAGGCAATCACATTACACACAGTAGAAAAATGACGACAAAAATCTACAATTTAGACCGCTGGACCCCCCTGCCGAGCGTTGAGCCCTAATTTATTAAATTTTGTAACATTCTAGCTAATTACAAGGTGGGCCGACGCCCCCTTTGTCCACCTCAAGGCAGTGAAATCTGACACTAAATGACCCTTAGCGGACCCGTCCAAGCCCTAACAGAAAAATCCATTTTCCGTTGCATAATCCTTTATAGCGTTATTTCGTTTGTCCCTAGGGGTAATTTCGACGAAGATCTATAGGCACGATCCTTTGTGATGTTTGTTAAAGATAAATAATCTGCTTTTTCATTAAATAAAATATTACAGATTGAAACAATAAGGCAGGTAATTAGCAGTAATTAACTGATTAGATTTAAAAGATTTAATAGAGTTGTAGAAAAACAGAGGACAGTATAAGAGTGTGACAGACACACAGCATCAGACAGAGGACAGTATAAGAGTGTGACAGACACACAGCATCAGACAGAGGACAGTATAAGAGTGTGACAGACACACAGCATCAGACAGAGGACAGTATAAGAGTGTGACAGACACACAGCATCAGACAGAGGACAGTATAAGAGTGTGACAGGCACAGAGCATCAGACAGAGGACAGTATAAGAGTGTGACAGGCACAGAGCATCAGACAGAGGACAGTATAAGAGTGTGACAGACACACAGCATCAGACAGAGGACAGTATAAGAGTGTGACAGACACACAGCATCAGACAGAGGACAGTATAAGAGTGTGACAGGCACAGAGCATCAGACAGAGGACAGTATAAGAGTGTGACAGGCACAGAGCATCAGACAGAGGACAGTATAAGAGTGTGACAGGCACAGAGCATCAGACAGAGGACAGTATAAGAGTGTGACAGACACACAGCATCAGACAGAGGACAGTATAAGAGTGTGACAGGCACACAGCATCAGACAGAGGACAGTATAAGAGTGTGACAGACACACAGCATCAGACAGAGGACAGTATAAGAGTGTGACAGGCACAGAGCATCAGACAGAGGACAGTATAAGAGTGTGACAGACACACAGCATCAGACAGAGGACAGTATAAGAGTGTGACAGACACACAGCATCAGACAGAGGACAGTATAAGAGTGTGACAGGCACAGAGCATCAGACAGAGGACAGTATAAGAGTGTGACAGGCACAGAGCATCAGACAGAGGACAGTATAAGAGTGTGACAGACACACAGCATCAGACAGAGGACAGTATAAGAGTGTGACAGACACACAGCATCAGACAGAGGACAGTATAAGAGTGTGACAGGCACAGAGCATCAGACAGTGGACAGTATAAGAGTGTGACAGGCACAGAGCATCAGACAGAGGACAGTATAAGAGTGTGACAGGCACAGAGCATCAGACAGAGGACAGTGTAAGAGTGTGACAGCATCAGACACAAACACGTCAAGAGATCACAATAAAACGCACTCTAACTAACAAATATCAATCGGTACCTTCGAACTGAAGCCCCAAAAAGCAATCCAGCCTTGCATATTGCATCAAAAAATTGATATATAGCTGCACTGATGCAGCAAAAGCAAAGCAAAATTTCCCTTTTCATCCGGAAACCCTTGGTTGATTTCTTGCTTTTTTATCTTCTAGTCTGCATGCGCCCTGGAGGGGGGACATTGACGCACAGGCTGAATGCGGAGACAAAATGGTGGATAAAAATTGATGGCATTATAAAGATTAGTCGTCAATTCACCAGCCCACAGATTCTATTATCAAAAAGTATGAATAATATTAACAATTAATGCTTATTTTGTGTTTCCCCTGTTTATAGAGTGGATTAGCTAAATAGATGCAGTCAGGGGAAATTTGACCCCCGCTTTGACAAGAATCAGCATCAAATAGGAAATTTGGTACAATAATTCCATTCCATTATCCCAAGCAAAAATCCCCACTTTGTCTCGCATATTGTCTTCTGGGCACCGCACGATGAAAGCTAGCTGCTGGCTTACTTTGTACCAACTGTATTATCACTGAAATCCAATCTTCTAATATTGTAATGGCAGTGCCCTGTTTTCTTGATGCAATCCTATGCAATGCTAATGCTTGCCGTTCTACTATTTATATGGCTTCCCAATTTGAATTAGTTATTCGTGTTCTCACGAAACAGCCTGTCTTTAATTTAAGAACACAGACGCATTTAAGCTGAAAAGTAAGTCCCCAGAAAACTCACTAAAATGCGCGCCGATTAAAAAAACCTGTCATTGCGTTGCTTCTCTCTGTACCTACAGCTTGTTGTTTGTTGTCTTTCATAATATTTGGTCTACAGTGGCAAAAAAAATTGACAAAAAGAGAGGCGACAGTCAGGCTTGGCAGGTATTTAAACAAAATTGGACCCCCCGCTGCTGCGTGTCTGAGGGTTGCGGCTGGTTCACTATGGCTCAAGCATTTAGTGGGGCGTGTTTCACTGTGCTGTGCTGCAGCTTTCATTCGCCTTTTGCGCTTACACGGTGCGTGCTCTTGAGAAGAACTGGCTGGGAAAGTAAATGAATTATGACTGACAACGGCTACTTAGAGTCCCTCAAGGTTGACACTAAGGAAGTTTAATGATAAAATTTAGATAGATAGATAGAGAGATAGATAGATAGATAGATAGATAGATAGATAGATAGATAGATAGATAGATAGATAGATAGATAGATAGATAGATAGATAGATAGATAGATAGATAGATAGATAGATTGATGGATAGATAGATAGATAGATAGATGGATAGATAGATACTTATATAGATTTTATAGTTGTATATCTTTTATAGACAATTTTTTGTCCACCATTATCCGTGTCATTCTTCCCATGAGTCAGTCAGCCCAGGTCTCTCATCCCTCTAAGGTCTCCCTATCAGATTCCAGTTCAACACTATAACGAACCCTCAAACCCATTAAAGCCATCTATCTCATAACGCATTACTCACTTAGCTGCCCACAGTCTTGGTACGCCTGTTTTCTAGAGAAAAGAAGGCCCCTTCCCCTAAACTTCTGTCTTTTCAAACGAGGCAAAGATTTGGCAGTCGATAAAGCTGGCGTGACTTGGAGTGATGCAACATTGAGCTAAAATTGAGTCCAGCTTGAGTTAGACAAAAAAGTGGTTTTTTCATTTTGCTAGAGACAGAGAAACTCAATTTAACTAGTGTGGCACGCAAGGCATTTCTTCAATCAACTGGATAAGTAGATAAACGAAGTTTGTCAGTTTTTTGCCTAGGAAAATAAGCGTTTTTAAGATCCTTCAGGTTCTTATTTGACCGGTAGTCTTCCAAATAAGGGCTTCACTACTGTGCTGCATTTAAAAAGCTTTCGCAGACTAAACGAAAATTAGTGAATAATAAAAAGATTTTATTGCAGAATAAAATCTTAGATTCTTAAACTTGTCACCTCGCTTATTCTAGCTGCTCGAGAATTGCATTGTTCCCAAAAATAAGAAATTGTAATAAAAGTTTTGTTGCTATTCAATATATCGAGCTGCTCGTTGCATTAGAGATAAATACGCTCGTAGCTACCTGAAGACACTGCCTATTTCTTTCTATGATTATAGGCATCTCTTTATTAGGAGAAGATTCGCTCGAGACAAAAAAATTTAATGATCAGAAATTATAATTGGCGCCTGGCAAAAATGCAGTGAGGAAAATCTTTTGATTTATAATGAAGCAGCTGAATGGAAAGTGTAGATGACCCATAGGGTAGGCTGAGCATTAAATAAAGTACTTTAAAAGAATAAAGAAAATAGCAGCATGCTTAAAAGAGTTAGGCAAGTTTTGTTTTGAGGCTGCGAAAAAAAGATGACAAAATGGACAGCAATCTTACTAGGGAAAGCACTTTGGTTGCTAGGGATATTCGCTCTAGAAAAGACACTATTTTCATTAAGTATGACAGTATTTTCGCTACGAAGATAGGATCGATGGTTACTAGGGAGGGTAGTTTGGTTGCTAGGGAAGATAAAAACGGTTGCTAGGGAAGGAAAAACGGTTGCTAGGGAAGGAATAACGGTTGCTAGGGAAGGCAAAACGGTTGCTAGGGAAGGCAAAACGGTTACTTGGAAAAGACAGAATAGTAACTAAGTTATAGAGACAAGGTGAGGACAGCAACGTTTACCATGGCTTGTTGCCATGGCAACAGATACTAATGAACGATACAATTAATGTCTTATCCGCGTAAGTAGAAAATAAAAATCCCCCAAAATTGCAGATCCCGCGAGGCGCGCCCTAGCCAATATAATAGTTGGCGCCAAAGCTAACCGGGCTTCAGTGGCGCTGCACAGCTTAGCAACAGCGTTGGGCATGTTTCTAATCTGGCAGGCTCAATAGCCTTCCTGGATCCGTTTGCCTATTGAAGAGAAACCTTTTCTTGTGATTATAAATGATTGATTTAAATTTGAAACCAAATCACATCAGCGCCTCTTTTAAACTGTCTGTTTTTAGCATTGTTACACCAGCTGAAGACTGACTCTAACAATTCTATAGAAATTATCAAACAGGCTGCTTTTATCTGAAGGCAAATTAAAAATGTTTTGTGAATTGTCGTGATACATTTTTCCAACCTTATAAATTATCATGCAAAGTTTGATTCTTTATTAAATAATTTTAATTGTACGTTAGCTACCTTATACTTACTTAAAGTAGCGTATGAAGACTTTGTCAAATCAAATGAAAAACAATCGCTTTATGAGAAAGAGTTTAAGGTAAACATCGTTTGATTCTTTAAGTTTTATAATGTTACAAATTATAATGATGTCTTTCATTTTGTACAGTAACAGTTTAAATAGTAAATTTTATCATCGATTGCAAAAATAAACTTGACTAACTACTTGTATGAATATTAATGTTTGTCGCTGGCAAACATTATTTGTTAATTAGTGATATTAATATTCGTTTTAAGTTAGTAATATATACGCTCGTATTATCAGTATTAACGAGGCATATTCAAACTCGAAAACTCGATTTGGCCTATCTTTACTACTGTAAGTAGCAAAAACAGAAACAACCGTTAGTTAACTCTTGATTTGATTATTTTGTTTTTGATCATCAGTTAATTTAAAACAATTATTAATTAAAGATATGTGAGATCCAGCAAGAGCTAAATGTAAGATTAAACTGAGATAATTTGCGGTATCAAGTACAATAACGAACATACTTAATCACAAGGACACCTTAAGTAGAAAGACGGGACACTTCGTTTCTTGGAAAGTTCTTGGAGTCCAATTTTCGCCAAAACTACACTATTGGGATAGGAAATTTGCAGATTTTCGACATAAAATTAAAGATTGTGCTCGATTGGAAGCAGATGCAAATCTCATCTTTTGATATGTGGTTCCTGCCTTCTTACTCTACTGAACTTTGTGTGTCCTTATTTGTGAAAAAATTGATCTTCCTATTATTTTATCGATATTAATTCCCTTTCGTAAAAAAACTACTAATTGACAAATTAGTAGTCAATCATCGGAAATTGACACGTGACTGGACCAGAAAAATTATCCAAAATGCTGATTGATAGAAATGTTTTTTGAATAAAACAGACTTGATTAGAAGATGAACTGAACCTGCGCAGCTGCTAAAATACCCTTTTATTGTAATTATAATTTTCGACAAATGTTTTACAAGGTAAATAATTTAAAGATCAATATTTCTCAAATAAGGAAATGCATAGTTCGATAGAGTAAGAAGGCAGGAAGCACATATCAAAAGATGAGATTTGCATCTGCTTTCTAATCGAGTGCAATCCTTAATTTTATGTCGAAAAACTGCAAATTTCCTATCTCCGTAGTGTATTTTTTCGCGAAAATCGGACTCCAAAAACTTTCCAAGAAACGAAGTGTCCCGTCCTTCTACTTAAGTTGTCCTTGCAAACCCCATCTATAATCGTCCTAAAACTTAAGTGGTCCATGGATTTCCTGTTGTCTATGGAAAAATAAACACTTAAAGTTCGTTCACTGATTTTGTCATGTAAGGGTGTGTCTGTTGATTAATTCAATTTAGAGCATAATTTTTAAAAATACTGCATAACAGAGCAACAAAAAATACTCCAGTTTATCAATAGCAAGCCAGAAAACGATTCGAAAGTCGTTTATCAAATGGCGTCGCCTTTAAACGGCACCGAACTGGCACTATTGTGGTACACCTTTGGCTGCATCGCGTTCACCTGTACACTGGCTGCGCTGACACACCTGCACGCAACGCTCGGTGTCACCCACGCCTGGATTTGTCCTGTTAGCTTGGCTGCCACCGAAGCGGATCTCTTGCGCAAGCTGCGGATTTCTTACGAAAAAGCCGCGGCAAAGCACAGTCGGCAGTGATCAAAGGTGCTAAATTATGACTTTGAGATCAAAGGCGGCAAGAATCAATCAGTCAAGATCAAAGGCGGCAAGAAGCAACCAGTAAATATCAAAGGCGGTGAGAAACTACCGGCGAAGATCAAAGGCGGTGAGAAACAACTAGCGAAGATCAAAGGCGGTGAGAAACAACCATCGAAGATCAAAGGCGGTGGGAAACAACCAGCGAAGATCAAAGGCGGTGGGAAACAACCAGCGAAGATCAAAGGCGGTGGGAAACAACCAGCGAAGATCAAAGGCGGTGGGAAACAACCAGCGAAGATCAAAGGCGGTGAGATACAACTAGCGAAGATCAAAGCGGGGAGAAACAGTCAGCGAAGACCAAAGGTGGCAAGAATCAACCAGCGAAGATCAAAGGCGGCAAGAATCAATCAGTCAAGATCAAAGGCGGCAAGTAACAAACAGCCGGTGAAGATCAAAGGCGGTAAGAATCAACCAGTCAAGATCAAAGGCGGGCAAGAAACAGTCACTAAAGATCAAAGGCGGCATCAACCTACCAGTTAAGATTACTAAATTTTACTCCAATCACTTCCATAAACAACAAAACTTTTGCGTTCTAACCAATGAGACAATAGAAATAAAATGAACAAACAACAAACGATTAAATTTACGCACTGATCACTCACACGAACAAAATGTGTAAAAAAACTGTTTGTTTTATTACACTGATTCGCTGTCATAAATCACAAATGAACTCCAAGTCAAGCATTTATATTAAAGTTTTAGTGTTTTATAAAGTATAAATATGATTTGACTAACCGAAAGTACATTAAAAAATAAATAAAGTGACAATGCCATTTTATGGAAAAAAATGAAGCAAAAAATGATATGGTATAAGATGAAAATTTCCATTTAAGGCAAAGCTTGTTTGTTATAATTCCAAGGCGAAAAAACGTGCACGTTAATTTCAGACCATTTATTTTACATCCCAAAATCAACAAAAATAATATGCTTTAAGATGATGTCAAAGTTTTTGCACCGAAAACTGACATTTTGACTGAAGATTTTTTCAAAAGAATTCTTACTTGTCACTGTCAGCTGTCAATATGAAAATAAAGCACAAAAATTCAAGTTTTCTGATGGTCAAACAGGGACACCGAGCGTCGGATATTGGTTGCCAAGGACTCACTCGAACGAGAAGCCTCTGAAGTGTTAAAAAAAACAGTAGCTTGAATGATTCTCTGTAACACTAATTGCACAAGTAGGTATTCAAGTTAATTTTGTGTTTATTAAAAATTGAATTTTAACAAAAACAAACAGGCAAAAAAGACTTTATTTATAAGCTAATTGATACTGAACGAAATTGATAATAGTGATAGCAAAATACGATGTACCAGTTACACTGAAGAAGTTCAGCTGTGGCAATAGTTAGACAAAAGCACTGCCTGTTAGACAATGGCACTACCTGTTAGACAATCGGACTACCTGTTAGACAATGGCGCTACCTGTTAGACAATGGGACTACCTGAAAGAGAATGGCGCTACCTGTTAGACAAGAGCACTACCTGTTAGACAAGAGCACTACCTGTTAGACAAGATCACTACCTGTTAGACAAAAGCACTACCTGTTAGACAAAAGCACTACCTGTTAGACAAGATCACTACCTGTTAGACAAGAGCACTACCTGTTAGACTAGAGCACTACCTGTTAGACAAGAGCACTACCTGTTAGACTAGAGCACTACCTGTTAGACAAGAGCACTACCTGTTAGACAAGAGCACTACCTGTTAGACAAGAGCACTACCTGTTAAGCAGGCACGGAGTACTGACGTCCTAAAAATGAATCAAAACGTACTGTTGAGACATCACGGCAAAAAATCAGTTCGAACAAAATTTAACACGAAATATTATGCAACTTCAAATTTTTCTGAACTGTAATATCAACAGAAGCATAAAATTACACTTTGTTACAAGAAAAAAAACAAAATTTATCTGTTCCCATGTTTCCCCATTTATTCCCCTACAGTCGAAGCCGCTTGTGACTCTCACAGTACAGCAGAGATAAACGATCACTTCTAAATACGAGGGCACTTTTAGTGCGGGCTCTTTCTGAAGTGAGTTTTTAAATAGAATATTTATTTTCTAAAAGCCATTTAAATAGTTATTACGAAAATAGATAGAATGCAAAATTAGTTAGATTAGCAAATATACATGACAAATCCCAATGACACTACTGATACTTGTTCCTCTCAGTAGGCGGTAAGCATTTTGTCAGAAAAAATGTACATGGATGTAAAATATTATTTTAAATAAATAAATTGAAAAAAATGAGTCACTTATAAGTTATAAACTGATGCATAAATTGGTTAATAATTAGTCATACAAAAAAATAACACGAGGGGGCCACTCCGTCTCTAAATACGTTTCCCATTTGACTCTGATTACCTAGCAAAGGCAGCGGATAAAAATCGTCCGCGACACAAAACTGCGGTTAAACTGACGGCTGAGTTAAAATGCGGTGAAATTTTGTCAAATTTTTTAGCATCACTAGCAAGAAAAATTGAAGAACAAGAATAGGAAAGAAAGGAGAAAACAGAGCACAAGGTGGCAAGAGGGGAGGTGATGCAGAAGAAAATAAGGGGAGGAAATTTCAATTTAAAGCTGAGGAAGAGTTTATAAAACCAACAAAATAGGGTGATGAAAAGTGCTTTTAACTAACAGCCGATATGTTGCGTAATAAAAATAAACAAAATAAAAATAATATTGAATAATAAACAATAATATTCTAAAATAAAATAGCAATTTTAACGCTGATATCAATGATCAAGCATCAAAATAATTCAATGGTAGCCATAGCAGCTGTCACGTGACTATATTCGGTGATGGCATGGCATAAAGTCTATTATGCATTATTTAATTTCTTAAAAAACACTTCAAGTTGTCTAAAGTGTCTCCCCCTTACTAACCATAAAAATATAATCCCATAAAAATTGAAAGATTGTTTGAGGTCTTAGGTTCGAATCTTGAAACATAAAAAATGACTTCAGAAATCTTAAAAATACATTCAGAACGTTGAGATAAATCGGGATCGTAAGGTCCAGAGTTCGAGAGCCAATTCTATGGACTGAAAAATTTGGAGCTAAATATAAATAGAAAAACAAGATTAGTAAAAATTAAATAATTGCTCACTTCCAGCGCCACCCTGAGCGGAGGCGGGCGGTGACAGCACAATTCGATAGGTGTTCACGGCGGCCAGAAGGCAGGCGAGCAAAATCGGGCCAAAGATGGCGCCTTCGAGGCCGCACCAATAGAGGCCGCCGGCTACCGACAGGCCCGTCAGGTAGGGGTGGCCGGCGCTGAGGTTGGGGTGGAAAAGAAACAGAGGAATGGAGAGATGCGTTTGAAATCTTAGACAACTGTCTTAGTTGCCTGCTCATACTCTCTCTTCTTTTCACCTCTCTTCTTCCGCTCCCCCTACCTTTGTCTTCTCTTCTTCCCCTTCCCTCTCTCTCTGTTCGTCACCTCCCTTTTACCTCCCTTCTTCCCCTCTCTTTCCCTCCCTTCTTCCCCTCTCTTTCCCTCCCTTCTTCCCCTCTCTTTCCCTCCCTTCTTCCCCTCTCTTTCCCTCCCTTCTTACCCTCTCTTTCCCTCCCTTCTTCCCATCTCTTTCCCTCCCTTATTCCCCTCTCTTTTCCTCCCTTCTTCCCCTCTCTTTCCCTCCCTTCTTCCCCTCTCTTTCCCTCCCTTCTTCCCCTCTCTTTCCCTCCATTCTTCCCCCTTTATATCAAGAAAACAAACACGAAAGCATTTCTCACACAGCAAAAAAAACTCAACCAGCCTGTCATCAAGCACGCCTCACCCTTTAATCTCGCCATAGATTGTGGGATCAACCACATACGAAGGCAGCAGATGCAGCAGTACGAATGCAGCGGCCAGAGCTGGCTGGCCGTGGATCAGCCACAGTTCCAGAGCGCCCGGCGCGCTAGCCCAATAGGCGCCGAGAAAGGGAACGGCGCCAAATATGGCGGCCAGAACGGAGGGCGCGAAGACCAAGTTGACAGCGAACACGGTGTGGGTGAGGCTGGTGTACAGGCCGTAGAAACAGCTCATCTTCATGCTGGCCAGGAATACGCCGCTGTGGAATGAGAGCAGTTTATGTTGATGCTTCGTATGACATGTTTATTATGAACGTTCAGCATCACAATCTGTCTTGAAAGTGCACTTTAAAATTTAAAAATTATGTTGCAAAAACCTGCCTGAGAACTATTGATATTATTGAGCAATTATAGTAAACCAGATCATTAGGAACCCTGAAATGGTTCACCAACCTGTACTTTTGAAAAACCACTTGAGAAACCTGAAAGACTGGTTCCCCAACCTGTACTTTTTAAAAACCACTTGAGAAACCTGAAAGACTGGTTCCCCAACCTGTACAATTGAAAAAAAACATTCTAGAACCCTGCAAGAATGGTTCTTCAACCTGTACTATTGAACAACCACTCGAAAACCACCGAAAGAATAGTTACACAGCCTTTTAAGTTGAAAAACACCCGAGAACCCAGCAAAAATGGCTTCGCAACATGTACTAATAAAACAATACAAGCTGTAAAAGCGAAACGACTTGCCTTAGAAGGAGGATTCGATATAAAAATAGCAACCAAAAAATTAATTATAGTAGAAGTACTTAATAGTGAAAGTAAAATGTGGCTTGGGAAAATCTCACGGATTACTTAACTTAGTACTATTAGAGTTTACGACCAATTTTTCTATGTGCACTAATAATAAACACTCGTAAATAGTAGCAATAAAATCCGAGAGTGCTACGTATACTCTAGGATTTTTATAATGCTTGAAAGACGCCCTAGCAGCTCTATTTCCTACCAATTACCCAAATGTTGAATGTAAAATAAAATATTTTTGTTTATTTATCTATAGCAACGCAAATTAGTGTGTAAAATATCAATTGATAATTACGAAACAAAAAAGAAAAAGCATATATACTACGCAGTATAACAAAAATAGAATTAATTCAAACAATTTAGTTTATTGTAGGCTGATATATTTGAAATTAGTCTATCTACTCATGAAAATAAAATTGTTGAAAAAACACGCAAATTAAAGGCATTTTAGGGTTTTTTGATGAGCTATTTATAGTTCCTTGAATGCATTGAGCTTAACGAATTAAAAAAATCACAATCAATCTAATACAGTGGTAAGAAAACCAAGCTTAAGGTTTCAGAGCGTGTGAGGTCAATTAAGGTGAATGGAGTGACTGAACGGAATGTGTAGTCTAGTGGTTAAGGCGCCTGCCTTACGACAGGAAGGTCGCGGGTTCGAGATCTAGTTCTAAGAGACTATTTGTGCCCTTATGCAAGGCACACTTAATTCCGCATTGCTTCAAGACCACCCAGCTGAGATCGGGTACCATTGTTTGAGCTGGGTAAATTTAGAGTGTGGGTGTTGCGGCCCCTCCAGCCCGTCAGGACAGAGCAGCAGCTGTACACAGCCCTCGGATGCGCCGCGCAACTTGAAAGCAGAAAAATGAAACTGAGTCTAAACACACATAAAGGAGTAGCAAGCTCAAAATGATTACCTAGTTGCATCGTCCAGCGCTGAGTAGAGGGCATTAACCACCGAACTGGGCCGGTTTGAGCTCATCGACGAGATAAATTGCACAGGCAGGTACAAATCCCCGCTGAAGCAGAGCAGCAGGTACAGGGAGGTCAGAAACACCAGCTGAATTAGTGGGAAAAAGGTGGAGTGTTAAATCGCTGCGAAAGTTTCAGACATTTTCTCTTCCTTTATCTGACACTTTCTCTTCCCTATCTGACACTTTCTCTTCCCCTATCTGACACTACCTGTCTGACAATTTCACTTCCCTATCTGACACAATCTCTTCCCCTATATAAAACTTTCACTTCCATATCTGACACAATCTCTTCCCCTATATGACACTTTCACTTCCCTATCTGACACAATCTCTTCCCCTATATGACACTTTCACTTCCCTATCTGACACAATCTCTTCCCCTATATGACACTTTCACTTCCCTATCTGACACAATCTCTTCCCCTATCTGACACTTTCTCGTCTCCCCTATCTGACACTTTCTCTTCCCTATCTGACACTTTCACTTCCCTATCTGACACTTTCTCTACCCTATCTGACACTTTCTCTTCCCTATCTGACACTTTCTCTTCCCCTATCTGACACTTTCTCTTCCCTATCTGACACTTTCTCTTCCCCTATCTGACACTTTTTCTTCCCCTATCTGACACTTTTTCTTCCCTGTTTGACACTTTCTCTACCACGTCTGACACTTTCTCTTCTCCGTTTGACACTTTCTCTTCCCTATGTGACACTTTCTCTACCACGTCTGACACTTTCTCTTCTCCGTTTGACACTTTCTCTTCCCTATCTGACACTTTCTCTCCCCCTATCTGACACTTTCTCTCCCCCTATCTGACACCTTCACTTCCCTATCTGACACTTTCTCTTCCCTACCTGACACTTTCTCTTCCCTACCTGACATTTTCTCTTCCCTACCTGACACTTTCTCTTCCCTACCTGACACTTTCTCTTCACCAACCTGACACTTTCTATTCATTGTTTGACACCTTCTATTCCCTGTTTGACACTTTCTTTTCCCTTTTGGACACTTTCTCTTCCCATATTTGACACTTTCTATTCCCTTATCTGAAGCTTTCTAATCCCATTTGACACCAGCCCTATATTGGCGTCCCTCACTCCAAAAAAACTTACGGACTGCAGCAAAAAGTTTAACACAGCGGTGCCGCCCCCAAACAGAATCGATAACACAGTGGTTAAAAGCGTCACTAGCAGGCTCAGGTTGCCCTTGACAACGATCCACAGAGACTCTAGGACCTGCAGAAAAAAAAATTTTTTCGAGTAAGGCTATTAAGAATTTTCAAAAGATTGCGCGTTTTCCCTACCCTTTTCCTCTCTTTCTGCGATCCTCTGACGTCCAATCTACCCCGTCTACTCCTTGGATTCTTCCCACTGCTCTGCCTCCGATTCTACCACTCCTCTGACTCTGATTCTACCCCATCTTTTACCTCTGATTCTACTCCCTCCTCTGCCTCCGATTCTACCCCCTCCTCTACCTCCGATTCTACCCCCTCCTCTACCTCCGATTCTACCCCCTTCTCTACCTCTGATTCTACCCCCTCCTCTACCTCCGATTCTACCCCCTCCTCTACCTCCGATTCTACCCCCTCCTCTACCTCCGATTCTACCCCCTCCTCTACCTCCGATTCTACCCCCTTCTCTACCTCGCATTCTACACCTCCTCTGCCGCCGATTCTACCCCTCCTCTGCCTCCGATTCTACCCCCTCCTCTGACTCTGATTCTACCCCCTCATCTACCTCGGATTCTACCCCCTCCTCTGCCTCCGATTCTACCCCCTCCTCTGACTGATTCTACCCCCTCATCTACCTCGGATTCTACCCCCTCCTCTACCTCCGATTCTACCCCCATCTCTACCTCCGATTCTACCCCCATCTCTACCTCCGATTCTACCCCCATCTCTACCTCCGATTCTACTCCCTCTACCTGCGATTCTACCCCCTCATATTCTGCCTTCGACTCTAATCTACCTCCATCTTTAGCTACTGTAGCATCCCCCCTTTCAAACCACCCAGGCCCCCAAACTAACCGAAGTAAGAATTCCCAGATTCTCTTTCGCGAAGCTCAAAATTTTATTCGAATCCAACAGCGATCCCCAGAGCTCTCGCAGCGCTGAACTGCTAAACAGATGATGCGCCGAATTCTGCCGAGACAAGCCCGGTCGTTGACCGCCGTCCGACGACGCGTTTAGTTCCGAGCCGCCAGCTCCGAGGCTCCACATGGGCGACCAGGTGACATTCTTGGCGGCGAGTTTTTCGTACAAACGATCCCACAGTTGCAGTACCTGCTCCTCAATTTTGGCTTTGTTGTAGTCGTTTGTTTCGAATATTGTGTTGATCTGGCGGTGAGGAGTGGGGTGGGTGAAAGCTAGCGGCGAATCATCAGAGAGGAGTGGGGTGGGTGAAAAAAAAACTAGCGGCGAATCATCAGAGAGGAGTGGGTGGGTAAAAGCTAGTGGCGAATCATCAGAGATGAGTGGGGTGGGTGAAAGCTAGCGGTGCATCATCAGAGAGGAGTGGGGCGGGTGAAAGCTAGCGGTGAATCATCAGAGAGGAGTGGGGTGGGTGAAAGCTAGCGGCGAATCATCAGAGAGGAGTGGGGAGGGTGAAAGCTAGCGGTGAATCATCAGAGAGGAGTGGGGTGGGTGAAAAAAACTAGCGGCGAATCATCAGAGAGGAGTGGGGTGGGTGTAATCTAGCGGCGAACCATCAATGAGAAGTGGGGTGGGTGAAAGCTAGCGGTGAATCATCCATTAGGAGTGGGGTGGGTGAAAGCTAGCGGAGAATCATCAATGAGGAGGTGGGGCAGAGGTTAGCAGGCATTCGAAAGTGTCATACGAGCAAGTTATCGTCAGCTAAAAGAAACCAACACAGTTAAATCAATCTACAAAGCAACTTCAAACTAAGAGAACAGTTGCTCATAAAGTACGAACAAGTACACGTAGATTTTTTAAGTTCCTTAAGTTATTCTGGTTTTATTCTCGCCAAAACCAGAATGAAACTTGTTAGCCATAGCTGACGAAAAATGAATTCTAGCTATAAAATTTTTTTTGCCTATTTTTACTCCTGGACCTGAGCAGAAAGCAGAAACCCCCATGCGCTTAGGGGAGCGCTGGCAAACACAGAAGAAGCAGACTGGTCTGGAGCCGCATGTAAAAAAACAGCGATCAATCCACCCTTCCCCTGGAAGACTTTATTGAATCGCCTTTTCTTTGCTTTCGTTTGCTTCGGTTTTTTCCTGTCTTTTTTAGCCATACTTTTTCAACTAAGAGAAAGAAGCTTTTGTCAAGCAAAGGTATGCAAAACTGCAAAGACATTGAGAACTGAAAGAAAGAAAAGAAAGGAAAGAGAGTAAAAGCAAATTTTAGAATGAAGTCTTTTAGTGATCCCAACTTGTTCATATAAAAATTTCTAATGATATACATTTTACACAAATTTAAATAGCCCATAACTCGTAAAATAAACTTAGACACCCGAAATTTTCAACCAGATGTACAGCCCACGGCACAGCCGCAGCTAGTTGCGCGGCGCATCCGAGGGCTGTGTACAGCTGCTCTGTCCCGATGGGCTGGAGGGGCCGCAACACCCACCTTAAATTTCCCCAGCTCAAACTGGTACCCGATCTCAGCTGGGAGTTTTGCTCAAGGGCACAAATTTTCTCCTAGAACTGGGGATCGAACCCACGACCTTCCTGTCACAAGGGCAGATGCTCTAGCCTACTAAACTACATTTACATTAGACACACAAACGAGATCTAAATCAGCATAAGAACACATGGATCCTGTTTTGAAATGGGATTTTTTAATGCAATTTTCCCACAAAATTTACAGCTCAAAATAATGAAGAACAAATGTCCAAAAAAATTGTATAATAATAAGTCTCTGTACGCAATATTGTATACGCAGAAAAAAGTATATTGTTACATTTGACATAACTTGTACCGCATAGCTAGTGACAGCGTCATAAATAAAAACATACAAAGAATAAAAATAATAATATTCAATAAGAAATAAAAACCCAACTTCATTTGCTTGTTGGCAGCGTCTTCTTCAGGTCCCGCAAAATCAGGAAAAAATCTAACTTTTTATAGGTCAAACAGATAGATAAGCACCTATCCATATCAATCATATATACAGCAGATAAAGCTGAACAACCAGAAGAGCAGCAGCTTTGAGAAAAGCTGTTAACAATTTTGCATTAACAACAACAACAAAAAAATGACAGGAAAAATGTTTAAGCAGATTAACCTTAACAGCTGGACAAGTGAGACAATTCATAGATAGAGGCCAAAGCGTTAGAATAATAAAGTAAACAATGCATTATAAACTTTCAATTGCAGGCAGATATCCAAGTACATGTATAGGAAAGTCGGAAACTAGTAGACATTTTTATTATTTCGAGATTTTAAAAAAAAGTGAAAGCTCTTGTGATTAAATAATAAATTAATACATGTAGCGTTATCATGTGAAAATACGTGCAGAATATATAATTAACAAAACTCCGAAGTTTCGCGTAACAACAGGGAATATTAAGATTTATCACGGTAAGCGCCTACATCAGAAAGTGAAACTGTGGAAGCTTAAGGACAGAAAAACATGTTAAGAAAGACAAGGCCAGGAAAGTTAGACATGGAGATAGAGAAGTAGAAGATTATCAGAGGGAAATCTCCCGCATCATTCTAGCACATGGAACTCCTGAGCGACCCGTTCCCAGTAGGCAATTAGGCTGTCCAAGCCGAACAGATAGTTGGAATCAAGACTGGTACATGACGCTGCAGTAGCCGCTTGTTCAGCTTCAGCGCCGCAGCAGAGACGCTTAGCATGGGCGAAGTCCACCATGCGGACCACCACGCGGCCGACATTATCCCGGCCAGGCTGGTCCACTGACGATTCTAAGCTGCAGCCTTCGTAGCCAACTAACAACGAGCTAGCGTAGAATCTAAAGCTTCGCTGACGATGAAACCAAGCGCGTAGTCGGCGAAGCTGCCTAACAACTTCTTCGGCGATTAGGACGGCTCTGCGTCGACAACCGGCGCCCTGAAGGAACGGCAACAGGCCTTTGGTGTAGACGCCCGACCGGTTGAGGCAGCGGCCGTGAAGTACGCTGTAGAATTTTGGTTTTTCACGTCCGGGTAGGTGAACCTGCGGACGGGGTGGCGATTTTGGAGCGCTGTTGGGTCGCCTGTTTTGCGGGTTGTGTCGCTATTTCATCCCTCTCTCTGACCCACAGCCGATAATTTGCTTGTCTATGGCTTTTTGCTCTTTCTCATACTTTAATTTCTTTGTCTATGGCTTTTTCTCAAGCTTCCATTTCCTTGTCCATAGCTCTTTCTTACAATTTAACTTATTTGTCTATGGCTCTTTCTCACGCTTTAATTTATTTGTCTATGGCTCTGTCTCGCGCTTTAATTTATTTGTCTGTGGCTCTTTCTCACGCTTTAATTTATTTGTCTATGGCTCTTTCTCACGCTTTAATTTATTTGTCTATGGCTCTGTCTCACGCTTTAATTTATTTGTCTATGGCTCTGTCTCGCGCTTTAATTTATTTGTCTATGGCTCTGTCTCGCGCTTTAATTTATTTGTCTGTGGCTCTTTCTCACGCTTTAATTTATTTGTCTATGGCCCTTTCTCACGCAGATTTATTTGTTTATGGCCCTTTCTCACGCAGATTTATTTATCTATGGCTCTTTCTACACGCAGATTTATTTGTCTATGGCTCTGTCTCACGCTTTAATTTATTTGTCTATGGCCCTTTCTCACGCAGATTTATTTGTCTATGGCCCTTTCTCACGCAGATTTATTTATCTATGGCTCTTTCTACACGCAGATTTATTTGTCTATGGCTCTTTCTCACACAGATTGATTTGTCTATGGCTCTTTCTCACACAGATTGATTTGTCTATGGCTCTTTCTCACACAGATTGATTTGTCTATGGCTCTTTCTACACGCAGATTTATTTGTCTATGGCTCTTTCTCACACAGATTGATTTGTCTATGGCTCTTTCTCAAGCAGATTTATTCGTCTATGGCTCTTTCTTATGCTCTGATCTCTCCGTCAATGCTCTGATCTCATCTAAAAAATCTCACCTTAAATCCAGTCACAATGAATCCAACTTTGTGCCTGTGCGCGTACATCGCCCGCTGGAACAGGTCTTTCGATACGGACGCTCCAGGCGGGGTGCTCTTAGCGCCCATCTTGCAGTCCATCACGCAGGGCCGTTTCAAACCGTGCAATACGTCCTCCAAGCCCAAATAGAATTGACCAGTATCGTCCGCTCTGAACAGGCCATAATAGGCTGGTAGAAATGCTTGCAAACTGATTGCATCATCACTAGAGGCGCATAGTTTACGATGCTTGTCGCTGTACACTACATTGTAGAAATGCGCTTCGTGCGGACCTTTCGGCGGTTGTTGGACCGGTTTGTACAGCACGCCGCCTGAGCAAACGATGCCGTGGCCCGACACGCACAATAGGCCGTGCCCGCCAACTTGATGTCCGTATTGTTGCAATGCCAATGGCAACGGTTGAATCTCATCAATGATAATAATAATATCGGAGTCATCGGATTGCGGATTGACAATGAATTGCTCCGGCCACTGGCCTCGAAGACCGCGAGAGCGGCAAAGGCACAGTAGCTTGTAGAATGACAGAGGCAGGTTTGCTGGTCAGAGTTGACGCCTACAGGGTAAAGCGCACCCGATTTTGTGCCGGTACTTTCGTCTTCCTAATTTCGATTCTTTTTTTATAGTTTTGAGTTCGATCTCTGCGCTTGTATTGTTGCAGACTTCCTGTGCGCGCCAATTGCAATTGTCGAATGCCAAACTCAGAAGAAGACGGACAAATAAAATACGATTGACATACCAAAGTTCCCACAAACGCAGTTTTATCAAAATCCTTCCACCTACGCAATTAAATAATAGTATTTTGTTCTTGAGCTCTTCTTTTTCTTTTTCTTCTTATTCGTTGCTAATCACAGATTAGGCCAAATGTAAACAGACTTGGCCTGTCTTTCACTCTATCTTTGTAGGCGACGCCGGTCTCTTTGATTTCTCAGTTCCAAATTTTCTTAATTAGTAATGTTATTTACGCGCTTCAGGGATTATATATATACACACACTCGGAGTTGTCCAAACCTAAGGGGGTGACGCGCTGGGGGGCTGGCTGGTTGGTTGGCGTCATTTTTCGCTTGCCTTTTATTTTATCGCGTTGTCCACCAATAAGAATTGGATTTGTTTTATTAAAAACTGTTGAGAGCTTTTTGGTTTTGGCTTTTCGCAACTGACCCAGGGGGGCGGGTGTGGAAAAGGTAGTACACTGTGCATACATGTACACACTGACCGCCCACGTACACTCCGCCCAACTCTTCAGGTTTAGATACTGGCTGCAATAGCTTTGACGCACAACAAGCTATCAGACAGACAGACAAATACTCTAATAAGAGATTCGTCTGTAAACATTTGTGCGCGCACAAAATTCTCCAGTTTGTTTTCCACAGTACAAACTGCCGCGCCCTTTGATTTACGCACGCATAACAACTGACTCGAATGTACAAGCGGTGGAATACCATGGTTACTAAATGATGCAGCAACGAATCCCGAGCTTGCTGAGGCAGCGCGCATTCGGACTGCATTGGGCAGTGCGCATATAATTTACAACTGAGGTGGAAACAGCGAGGGAAAGAGAGACGAGAAAGAGAGAGACAGGCTCGTATCCAAGCACAAAGCCAAATTTCCTTTCGTTTCCAGAGGCGCATTTCCTTTCTTGGTTTATAATAGAGCGCGACTAAATGCTTGCAAATTCGGTGGATAAAAATAGCATCAGAATGGTTTAGCAAGCAGTGCGGGCACTAATAATTCTTTCCATACGGCAAACTTGAACTGCCTTTTGTAATGCTTTTATTTAAATTTTCTCTTGCGAGACTGATATGCGATGAAAATGCACCTTAATATCTTGCGCGCTAGTAAAACTATGTCGGTCCAGTATTAATAGCGAGAAAAGACATTAATGCACATAAAAGCTGGCGGATGCATTCTAGACTTAAACGTATCAATTCATGAATAGGCGAATAGATAGATAGATAGATACATAGATAGATAGATTGATAGATTGATAGATTGATAGATAGATAGATAGATAGATAGATTGATAGATAGATAGATAGATAGATAGATAGATAGATAGATAGATAGATAGATAGAATGAAGATAAATTGAAGACAAATTGGCTAAAATATATGGCATAGCCAACCCCTGCAGGCAAACAGAGCACGTAAAGCTTATACCACAGTATTATCAGTTACTTAACGCCCCAGAATGAGTTTGTTTAATCTTTCTCATCATCAGCTTAATTAAAAACACAGATTAAAAGCCGCGACTGGAAATTGGAGACACGGAAAGACACGCTACCTATTTGTACTTTTACAGATGCAAATGATGAATGAAACCGATGAGAACTATAAAAATTTTAAAAAAAACAGAAAAATAAATATTTCGATACATATCGTCATGCATAATAAAACCTAATTTAAAAGTACAAGCAATGCGAACCTTTTTAGATATCCACTCCCTGCCAAATACGTAAGCGTTGCCCATCATTGAGTCGAGCATTTTCTGCAAATTGTCTGTCTCAGGTAGCAGCCTGCGTGAATTCAGAAGGGTGGGTTATTTTTGTTTTTTTCTCAAGAAAAATATAGCTTACCCCCTTACAGCAGGAGGTGGGCCGTAATAAAATGTGGCGTGACAATTTTCTCTAACCAAGCACTTTTTAGTTGCTATTCTATTTTTCTGCTCATCATTCTTCTATCTGTCTATGCTTAAGACAATTGAGCGAACGAATTAAAGTAAACAGACTTAAACTGTTTAAAATTAATTTTAAGACATTAAACGCTAATTTGACTACTGATAAAAGTAGAAAGTGCGAATATGATTAAAATGATAAAATAACTAAAAAAATCAAACTCACGTATTAGAAGCGGTAATGACTGTGTTGTTAAGAACGCGACTTGTCATAGTAACCAGCTCGATGCTTTCCCTTTGCACCTACAGGGTGGGGGATAAAGTCGAATGGATGTAGGTGCTTAAATCGTAAATAATTATTTTTCCAAAAGAAATCACGAGAACACACCTGAATAGCCAGAAATATAGTGAGAAACAGGGACGCACTCAGGACTAGCAGAATAACAAAAATGCTCACTAAAGCGTCAATCGAATTAGTTAAAATGTCCGACATCTGTAAAATAAAAAAACGTATAGAAAAATATAATTGGCAAGTCAAGTTGATGTCAATGGGGTTATTCAAACTAATCAGCCAGGTTAACCCATCGACTCCGGACCACCTAGGTGGACTTCAACGCTAAAACATATATTTATAATGCTTACTTATCTAATGTGAATAATGCAATTTCAATGAAAGGCGAAAATAAAATACTGCACATACGCTAATCATTTACTTAAAGTAGAAATATAAGAATGTTAGATGCCTAATTTTATCCAAAGTTAAAAAAAATGTTTAAAAATACAGAACCTGTTAGACAATAAAATAAGAAATGAATTCTTAGAATCACCTTTCGATCTCCGCGTAGCAACAATTTGTAGATGCCGCGAACAGGGAACGGTGCCAAAGCGTCGCGTCGAGTTTCTATTAGTTGGGTCACGTGATCGTAAGCGGAGCTGGCCCAACGCTTGGCCCACTCGCTTCCACCTATGCTGTCACCTGAGGGTGGAGGCGGAAAATGGAAGTGGGAGCTGGACTTAATTTTAAGGTAGAACCGGATCTACTTGAGGGGTAGGAATGAGGATCTACTTCGAGGGTAGAAATGAGGATTTACTTCATGGGTAGGAAGAAGGATCTACTTTAGAGGTAGAAATGAGGATCTACTTCAGAGGTAGAAAAGAGAATCTACTTCAGGGGTAGAAATGAGAATCTACTTCAGGGGTAGAAATGAAGATCTACTTCAGGGGTAGAAAAGAAAATATACTTCAGGGGTAGAAATGAGGATCTACTTCAGGGGTAGAAATAAGGATCTACTTCAAGGGTAGAAATAAGGATCTACTTCATGTGTAGGAATGAGGATCTACTTCATGGGTAGGAATGAGGATCTACTTCATGGGTAGAAATAAGGGTCTACTTCATGGGTAGAAATAAGGATCTACTTCAAGGGTAGAAATAAGGATCTACTTCATGGGTAGAAATAAGGATCTACTTCGTGGGTAGAAATAAGGATCTACTTCATGGGTAGAAATAAGGATCTACTTCATGGGTAGAAATAAGGATCTACTTCAGGGGTAGAAATGAGGATCTGCTTCAGGGGTAGAAATAAGGATCTACTTCAGGGGTAGAAATAAGGATCTACTTCAGGGGTAGAAATGAGGATCTACTTCAGGGGTAGAAATAAGGATCTACTTCATGGGTAAAAATAAGGATCTACTTCGAGGGTAGAAATGAGGATCTACTTCGAGGGTAGAAATGAGGATCTACTTCATGGGTAAAAATAAGGATCTACTTCGAGGGTAGAAATGAGGATCTACTTCAAGGGTAGAAATGAGGATCTACTTCATGGGTAAAAATAAGGATCTGCTGTAGAGGTAGAAATGAGGATCTACTTCAAGGGTAGAAATGAGGATCTACTTCATGGGTAAAAATAAGGATCTGCTGTAGAGGTAGAAATGATGATCTGCTCCAGGGGTGAAAGTAAGGATCTTTCAAATGAAAGCTAAAAGTGCACCAAGCATGTCCACCAACCCAAAGTGCGCAGAGCCACAAAAGCAGCCAGAAACGGCAAAAGCGACAAAGTCCAAGGTCGAGTCCAGGCATAAACCAGCGCGTGGCCCCACAGCAGCAGCACAAAGAAATACTTGCTGCCGCGCTTCTGCTGACGTCGCTTAGGCCGAAGCCCTGGCGTGGCGGCTCCGCCGATGCCGCCGATGGATCGCGACCTTGAGGATCGAAGGCGTCGCCATTGTTGACTGCGAACGCCGGGTGTTGATTGGACGAGATTCTCGCCGTGCGCTTCGACCTGATTAACAGGTGTCGACGGCTTGACCGATTCTGCTTCTGCAGCTTCCCGAGGCTCTCCGTCGGGATCCTCGTTCAATGATTCGGTGTCGTCAGCTTCTGGCACTGCGGCGTCGGTTGAATCAGATAATTCGGCGGCTCCGGCCGCGGCGACACTCGGCGACTCCGTCGACGGCGAATCGTTTGTCGGATTGGCCGCATTAGATGACCAAATTCGAGCGATTAACGAAGCGAAGTCAACTAGTGATTGGCGAGGTAAAGGGCGTGAGTAACTATGACTGTATTTCGGTAAAGAAATGCTTCATCATCTAATTAGTGTTAGTGTAATTTCTTGTATGTCTTTATTGTCCAGTTTTTTCTTCTGTCTGAAAATATATGCACAGCTAGTAAATAATTAAAATCTCACAGTTTTGCTGCCCAGAAAACAGTGAATCTCTAATCTCCACAATGCAACCAAGGCAGACCAATGAGGTAAATGCGATGAAGAGCGGCACACTGAATATTCCAGTGATTGAGGACACATAGAATGCCACCCCAATCCACACTGGCAGGGCTAGCAGTTTCAGCAGAAAGCTGGACTCAGGAGTCCAATAGAACAGTACCAGTGACAGGTAGAGCAGAATTCCAAGTAGAATCTGATTTGAATAAGCAAGGAATATTAGCTACATGTAGCTAAGTACTTTGAAAAAAATAGAATTTATTATTTTTCTAATAAAAAATAATTATATCTTTCCACTTTTTCTCCAATTGCTTATGACTTGACAAATTTTTACACACAAATTTAAACTAATATAAGGTAAAACTGAGGTTCTATAGTTCCTTACCCTAAAAAATTATTTTAAAAAAACTTATTAATAATTGAGAAATTGTATAACTTGTAATACAAGATGATACTTGTCTACTAATACTCAGAAAAAGCTTCTATTATGATTGTTTAATTTGTTTATTTTAACAAGTTAAACCTCTAACAAAAAATAATTTTAAAGTGTATACTTAAATTATATTTACTTAATTTAAAAACATACATACCTGTTTAATAAGATAAAAAAATTTCCATTTACAAAGTAAAAGTATTACTTCTAGTTCATTTTATTGTAATTTAGAGACAAGAAGTGTTCATAAGTGCATTAATTATATTGAAATAATCATTCTAGAATAAAAAAAGTAGAAAATAGTTATAATTATTAACTAATAAAAATATAAGGAAAGCAATATATACTTACCCAAGTGGTTGAAAAGAAGCTTATAAATGTTGACAGCTTATTCCACACAGTTATGATAAGCTCTAGGTGTGTTCTAATTGGTACTACACTCAAAAAGAAGAATACACATGGAACAACAATAATGGCAACAAGGATTGTTTTCTTATAAGCAAGTATCTTATCATGCAATAGATCCAAAAATGAATTCACAGCAGAGAATGGCAGGATTGCTGCTTCTACAAACAGGGGCCTTCTCGATTCCTGTATAGTTCTTAGCCAAATCTTTAAAACAGACGTGAGCTCGCGTTTGATAGGATGCAAGCAGGATCCAACTAGCAGGGCCCATAGTAGAGGCTCAATGAATGCTTCCAAAATATAATAGACTGCAATGCATGCAAGCAAAAATACTCCCACAAAAGCTAAAGCCACTGTATTATAAAAAGCTTGCTTCAGAGCTTTATCATCGCTAGTGGGTAAAAATTTGTAAAAATAGTTGAAAGGCGAAAAGTTCTCGCCTGGGTTGTTTATGTTAGGCATGATTGATCGGATGCGATAGTCTTATTTTCGTGGCCGAAAGCAAAGTAATTTAGCGGGCGATATTAATAGGCACCTACCAAATAATTGTTTTACTTAATCGCAATAATTAATCATATTTTAGCATGAATGGGTCTGCATGTATTGCAATTTGTTGCTTTCTTCTTGCAGTTACAGCTCAAGGCGCGCAGCTTCGTGGAAAGTTGCTAATTTTAAATTAGCGGTATCTTTTTTGGGGAAACGCACACGTTTTGCGTAATTCACAGATTGCTTGCTTCTGCCAATGTTTTTGGTGGTTGTGCTGTATCTTGTTTATTATACACAGACCTGCCTTAAACAATAAGATGTTTATCTAGGAAAATGAATTAGGGAATCATATATTCGAATCGTTGTTAATTTGACCAGTATTGCTTCAGTAAATATGTGGCATTATTACACACGGTCCCCGATCGCAAATGAATCTAAAAGGCTAAATATACTAGCCTATATGGTTAGAAACAATCCTTTTAGTTTTAGTAACCTCTAAAACTCTAAGAAGTAAGTTAGCAGCAGCAAAGGTGAGATCGGCGCTAAAAAAGCTTGATATGCCTCCTCAACGAAAAAGCTTCATTTTTGCGTATAGCTTGTGAGGAGTTGGATTTAAACTCGAGAAATGAAAAACGTTTAAAAAATTCGTCACAAAATCTCTTTTGCCAGAAGTTTACATGTGTTTGAAAGAGGAAGATATAGTAAGCAGAGGTAAGACAGTCGACGTTCTGGGTGAATTAATTCAATGCATCTACAGTAAAATATTGCTGGTTCATCTGGACGGCTGCTTAGGATGAGGCCTCATGAGCGAGCGACGGCCATTAATTGTCAACCGCGCAAACAGGGAAATTAAAATTTAAGCCAAATTTCGTGCAGCCCGAGGTCAGCTTAAGGACCACTAGTAGATAGATAATTAAGAAGTCCTTGGGTCAGCTGCAGACCGCGAGGTTCAGTTGGGGACCAGTAAATTTATTGGGTCGTAAACAAACAGGCGCCTTCTTCTCCTTTTTTCACCACGCTCCCGCGACGCCAGAGGGTTGTCTCACCGATCCGGAGAAAGCGGCAGACACGGCGCCTGCGTCGCTGAGGCCAGGTTGCTGCGGGGGCAGGTTACCAGATATAAAAGTATACTTTTCCCTTGTCGGTCTCACCGCAGTCAGGGCATTCCGGTGAGCACGTCAGGCCGATGTAGTGGCCCGTGGTGGTACAGGCCGTGCTGCAGCGCGGCTGCACGTAGCTCCGACTTGGCTCTGTTAAGCTGGCACAGCACCAGCCCTAGGCTCCGTTGGGCCCGACGTACGGAGCAGAGTTTCGGCGGCAGGTAGCGTGATGCCCGCCTTTTCCGTTGGCAAGCCGATCGCCTGATTAGCAGCGGCGTTTGCACTTACGGCAGGGACGTACATGTACCAGGTGAAGCGGCAGGGCACGGCATTAGAGTGTCTGTGAGCGTCCGAGAGGTCCAAATAGGCTCGAATTCCCAGAGCGAGCCCCCGTCTTCAGCTCGCGGCTGTCGTGCTACTGCAGATGGCACCCGCCAGGGCGGTGTAGACACGGCCCCAGTAGAGGCGTGTGATGGCAACAGCTACGTTGCATCCGTCGCGGCAGCCCGATCAGTGGCGCTACCGTCGGTCCAAACATAAGTATCATGCTGGCCTCAGGCGTCGAGGTGGGTCTACGAATTTTGCCTGCGGGCAGTTTGCCTGCCGACGTTTGCCTGCCGGTTGTTTGCCGGCTGGAGTTTTTCCGACAACTTATAAATACTTTTCTGATGTATTATTATTAAAATGCATGAATCTCTCATGGATTCTCAGTTTGCCGACCGACGTTTGTTGGTTACCTTTTTCACTGCAGTTTGCACTCGGTACATTTCGATGTTTGCTCATGAGCGTGTAAATATGCATGCTTATGCATGTACAATTATACAACACATGTATAGCATTTATCTAGCTAGTACTGTAAGTGCATCCTGTAACCTGAAAAAGTAAAAATTATAGTGATGGTTCTGGAAGTTAACTGCTTCATATCCGCAATTTGTGTGTATTTACGGGTGTTTTCACGAAAAAACTGGCCTTAACTTTCCTTTTTCACCTTACAGCACCTGAATATCTCTATCATTTAGCGATTTAAAAAACAATAAAAACTCAAAGTGCATCTGAATAGCAATAAGTAGTGTAGCGGGTCACCTCTATACCTTACAGGTATTTATTTTTCGAAATCATGAAAGTGGCATTTAGGCCCCCTTCGTACACTTAAATAATTGTAACAGATTTATGTCTCAGAAATTAACTAATGGGTAAACTTTTTTCGGAATATAAGTATATTAATTTACCAACAACTAATTGTGAAGTCATATATCATTCGCATGCTATTATGCAGAGAGCATGTGAATGCTCTCTGCATGATAATTGGTATATACGAGCATTCGTGCACTCGCGATAATAGAAGAAAAGGAACCGACCCCCCGCCTAGCTTGTCGGAATCCAGTACCGTAGAACCGCGAGAGCTGTGAAAGATACCGAGTGTTGTTAGAATTAGAGAGAGAATAGATTGCAGGTAGAGTAAGCGAAAGTGAGCAACATACAGTAATTTCTAAAAAATCAAGGGTCCCGTCCTACTCCAAGTGGTCCATGAGAAATTCATGCATTTTACTAATACAACATCAGAAAAGTATTCATAAGTTGTCGGAAAAACTCCAGCCGGCTAACATCCGGCAGGCAAACGTCGGCCGGCAAACTGCCCGCAGGCAAATGGGGTGCTCCCGTCGAGGTACATGTACGTGGATGCGGTTTCCTGCCTGTAGCTGTTGGGAACATGCTTACAGTACTGTACATGTCGTATGTCTCGGTACGAGCCGGAGGTCCACCGGAGATCCAGAACAGGTGCCTGATGGTGATGCTGCTCAGGGATTACCATTATGATATCGATTAACAACATGTAAGTCAGTCAAGATTATATATTGCTTTGCGAGCACCGTGTTGTAGAGGTGAGGACTGCACTTCGGAAAGGCTTTTTTATTTCATGCAGGCCAAGATGAGTAATTCGCGAATCTTGATCAATCGAAATTGCATGCTTACCAGTTGATCTCAAATACGAGCGACAGGAGGGTGAGCTAGCAGAAGAAATTAAGACAGACAGACAGACGAAACCACTGAACCACTTACATGTATATGTATGGTCTGCATTGATTTAGTGTCCTCATATAGAATAATTGATATACCGACACGCATGAATACATAAAATTTAGGCTATACCAATAGGGAAAAATCAGATCGTATTTTTAATTTCAAAGCAAAGTGAGAAAAGGTCCGTCAAGTAAGTGCCAATGGGGTATTGTTATAGAAAATTCAGGTAACCCATTGGCTCCGGACCAAACCGGCATAAAGGGGGTCAGAGCTTCTATTTAAATTTGGAATTATCTGCCTACTCATTGTGAAATTGTGGGCTTATATTTCGCGAAATAAGTGTGCAACGCGGCTAGCTTACTGCAAGTAGAAATATGAAAGAAATATTCCTAAATGTATGAAGAAAAATGTTGTAAATAGTTTTCTTGGAAAAATGCTAAGTGACAGAGGTCAATCAAGCCAGAAGGCAATGCCTGTTTTCCTCATAGACTAGTCAGCTAAGGCAGCAGCTACTCAACCTATGGGTCGAGTTAAATCAAACGTTGTGATTACGGTTCTGCTCTGAGTAAGCTTTAATTTTTTTCCAAACAAATGCTTGATTAAATATATTCGAAGATTGTGTAGAATACTGTTTCGACGACGTGATTTTCCTGTTTATGATGTCGACCTGTGGAAAGCGTTTAGCATAAGCCAAAAATATTTTCTAGCGGGATATTTAATGTGTATTTAGGTACGGTATAAAAAAGATCATAGGAAAAATTCTCTTTGAAATCAACAAATACACAAAAAATTATCTGTTCAGGTGCCTACATGTTATATTATTATTAAGTCGTTAAAGTTTTGTGTTCTAACACTAAGTGACAGATGTGACGGACTTAGTGCGAAGTAAAAATTATTCTTATCTTGAGTGGCAAAATAAAAACGCGTAATGTGCTGTTATGGAGCCATAAAGCAATGGCGGCAGCAATTACAAAATCCCTCTTGGTTTGGAGTTCGACGCATAGAGAGCGGAGATTGCTTTGTCATCGCATCTTCAAGATCAATAATCTTATATTAATATTAGCTTTCGTAAAGTATACTAACTAATTAAGAAATTGTTGTTACTTGTTATTAAATTAGCAGTAACTAAAAATTGTTAATTAGTTGTTAAAAAGTATCGTTCCTGTGTAATTCAAAACGAATAATAATAAAGTTAGTTTTGAAAATACGATCGTTCATCGCAAGCAAAGCCAAAAAAATTTTTTAATTGAAATTACTATCATACAAACAAAAAAGTAAAACACTAAAACAAAAAAATCATCACAGATAAAAATATAGTATAATACTCACAGTAGGAAGGATGGCATAATCAAAATATTCTAATAATCTACGCTAGTACAAATATAGCTAGCAAAAATCACAAAATACGCAAATTACAAAAAGGAAATCGTACAGAAAACAATATCATAAGCCATAGTAAAAATAAGGATCTGTCTAGCATTCTCCGCCTGTCCGTCTGCTTTGTTACCTTCAATGACGCAGAGATTTTGAAAAGCTGTCAGCACCCTCTGCGCCTCTTCCAAACTGTGCTTCAATTCAATAAACAGCAAGTAAAGCGTTTGGGCAGATGACCTCACTGAAGACAGGTCACTAATTAGCGTCTTAAGATGTTCTTCTGTGACATCGCTGTCGTATTGGACAAATACCTCTATCTATCTTAAGGCACTCACCCTCGACAACCGCGCATTGTTTGGCTACTTTGGCACCTGGTTCTGCTACCTTCTGCATTGAATATTTGAATCCCTCGAGTTTAAAGCATTACAATTTTATTAGCCACTTGAATTCGTTGGCGCCAAGCTCCTGACCTCAGGGGGGGGGGGGGAGAGTGGCTCGGCGGTCAAGCGCGTCTGCCCTGTGTGCCAGTGGTCCAGACCCGCGTTTTATTGAGTTATTTTTCTGCATAGCGCGTGTTTTCTTGTTCATGGCCACCTTAATTTGGGGCCTTGCGCACGGAATAGGTTGATTGGCTCTGGGTGAGTTGTGCAATTTACGCCCATGACGGCGACCCCCCACCCCCACCCAGGCACAGAGTGTACATTCGTGGAATAGGATAGGATGCCAAATTTGATCTCCGGTGGGGCCCTTAAATACACCCATTCCATACAGAGTTTTAACTTTGTAACTTAGGCTACCCTCACTCTTACGCAAATAAAGCAAACACCTGCTGCAAACATAAATTTTGATACTTGTCTTTGTCAATAATTAACATGCGCAAATATTGTGCATGTGTAGGTGAAAATTTTGATAATACAATAGATAATATTTCAAAGCAAAGTGAGAAAAAGGTCGGTCAAGTAAGTGCCAATGGGGTATTGTTATGGGCAATTGAGTTAACCCATCGGCTCCGGACCAACCCGACTGAAGGGGGTCAGAGCTTCTATTTAAATTTGGCATTATCTGCCCTACTCATTGTGAAATTGCTAGGCTTATATTTTGTGAAATAAGTGTGCAACGCGGCTAGCTTACTGCAAGTAGAAAGGCACGAGTTTAATTAAAGAAAAAATTCTACCCTTTTTGAAGTATTGTTAAAAGCTACAAATCTAGTTGCTTCAATGCAATTTTTTACGCGCTAGAGTTTTTTAAGGTTGAGTAAACTGACCTAAATGAGCCTCCCCATACTATAACTAGCGTACCGGCAAGCACAAAGCTCTCAGGCTTAAAAATTTATTGTTGTGTTACAATACTTAGTTGCCATGGGGGACGGTAAAAGATACCCAGTTAAAACTTGTTATTGAAAGCTTCTGCGTACGTGGTGCCGTACACTTAAGGTGGAAGAAATGTACGGGGACAGACAGGGTAGTGGTATAGAGCATACAAGATCATTCAACTCACTCACCCTCCAATACGTTTGCAGAATTTTAGTAACAACTCACAGTTGCGTAAAGTTAATACCCAATGCACTCGTACCGCAATGCAACTATAGACAGCTGCAATATAAATCTCACTTTATATAGATGCTGCACAGGTTTAAACTAACTGGTCTTGTCAAGATTAGTCCTTTACCCAGAATGGCGCCAAATGTGTCCAATGAGCCTGAACGAATTGAGGTCAGTAAAATTGTTTAATAATTGTTTAATTGTTTAATTATTTTCATTTATTAATTATTTTTTGTATAAATTAATCTGTTGCAGGATAACAGTTATCTGAAAATTCTATTCTACATGTGTTCCATTTATAAACAATTCTTGGTTAACACGGCAACAGACGGGAAACCTGTCGTTTTAAAGCAAATGCAGCGTATTGTTGTCCGTTTCATGGGCTTGTACCACCTGCATAGCAACTGTCTGTTTGAAACGCTGCTGGAACTTGCGTGGCGGCTCTGGATGCTGGCATTCATCTCCGGTTTGTGGGAGCTGCTAAAGTACCTGCCGAAAACATCCGAGTATTATTGGGATTTTAATGCTATATTTATGGTGAAATATCCAGTAGAAGCAATGGCTCTGGTACTTGGAGCTGACATCGTGTTTTGTACAATTAGTCAAAAGCGACAAGGTCTCTCTGCTGATGGGCTACATGTTGGCTCCAGCATCTATAAGCGATTCTTTGTGTTTCCTGGAGTGATGATGTGTCTAGCCTGTCTAGAATTTATTGTTATGGCTCTCGGAGCCTTGGAGCTTGTGGTAGGCACTATGACACGAATTTGTCACCACGTGAACGCACTGTTAAACAGTGTAATTACGACTCTGCTACGAGTGGTCAAGTTGCTGAGGTGGATTCTGAGTCTCATTGGCTACGTGCTTCGGCCAGTGGGTTGGGCTGCCGCTTGGATGTTCGGCAGGAGACGTCGCAGAGATCGCACGCAGCCTCGTGTGCATCAGCAGAACACGCTGGCTCTGCATGCCCCATCCAACTGGACCGACGCTCAAGTTATGGAAATGATGATGATGCAATTGGTAGCTGATCAGAACAGAATTATGCGACAAGATGGGAGACAACTACCTTATCGGAGGAAACTGCCGATTGAGATCCAGGAAGTTATTGATTGAAGCAAAAAGAAATGACCAATGCTGAACAAAATACAAAACAAAATTTAAAAAAAACACAAACATATTTGCAAATTTCTACAAAACGTTTGATACCTGAGTGATTATTGTTAGGTTAGGGTGTGTTTGCTGTCCAGCTGCTTCTGTAAGTTATTGAAGGTCAACTGAAATAAAAAATGTTATATTTACGAGTTCTACGCGAGAAATAAACTCCGTCGCAGCTGAGGACATGACGTTATTTAATTACAAACAGGTACTGCATACACGCATACAGCTGTAAACAGACAGATTGCATGACTGAAAACTATTATTGCATGAGCTTGTTTTTATTAAAACACAGTCCACCGAAAGGAAGCGTGTCTTATGTATAAAAGCAGAAATCGTCAAGCTATTATTGCAGGCCCAAGTATAACTTTAAAATAACAAGTCTGTCCCATCCGGAATAGAATTTTCCCACTCCGTGTAATCACCATGAAGCTGCATATCATGCTAGCCATTCTAGCGCTGGTCTCTGCCACAATCTGTGCCGCTTTCAAAGAGCCAATGACAGCAGACGGCGATCGGCTTGACGATGTTAAGAAGCCGCAGCCGCGGGAGCGGCAGGTGGACGAAATTGCTGACGAAAGTCTTGCTGATCAGCCAATCGAGGAGGTCGAGGAGGACAACAAACAGCAGCATCCGACGGTCAAAGGCTGGCGCAAGAGGTGGAACGCCCGAGGAAATTGAACTATAACAATGATTGTGCACTGACAGCACATCAATTATGATTTATAATTATTTTAAATGGTTATGGTGACTTTATAAGGAAATAATACACTTTAAATTTTGCTCTAAATTATTATATTTAGTTAAAATATACGCAAAATTATGCGTACAAATGTATTCCGGAAGCAGACTTAAGAAACGGACTTTTCAAGAAATTGAAAGAGAGACAGACTGACAGACAGAATTTTTTTAATTTAAGCCAGTCTAAGTCTGCTGTCTGCCTGTCTGACTGTCTGACTGTCTGTCTGTATTTCTATCTGTCAGTCTGTCTGTCGGTGTCCGTCTGAAGTGAATGAAAAAAATTGGCAGGTCAAATGTGTGCCGATGGGGGTGATCATTGAACAATTCAGTGAACCCATCAGCTCCGGACCTGCTTGAGTTTTAGGGCGTGTAAGCGCCTATTTATTACAAGACTTGGCATCGTTAATGTTGTGAAATAATTTTTTATAAGCACAAAAATTGCATAATGCGGAAAGAGCCTACTATAAGTAAAAATACTAGTCTTTTCCAGAAAATTTAGAAAAATAACTAGCTCTTCGGTGCCCCCCCAGGGGGACGCAGACAGGCATTTTAAATCACTCATGTACTCAACGGAAATCTCCCTAAGCGGCTAGAAAATCTCTGCAGCAAAATTAAAGTCTCCCTAAAAGCATAATATCCTTTCATGTATTCAGAAAATCTACTGAAAGTCTCCCCGAGCAATTAGCCAATTGCCCCGAGCACTAAAAAAATCTCCCAACCAGCTGATAATCTTTCCGAGCAGCTGGAAAATTTTTGAGAGCAGTCGAAAAATCTTCTCCCAGCAGTAAAGTAAAAAACCCCGCCAGCAGTTAGAAAATACCCCCTCAATCAAATAGAAACTTTCCCCGGGCAGTTAAAAATCTCCTAAGCAGACCGAAAAGCCCCCAATGAAGAAAAATCTTCGGGTAAAAAGTACCCCCACAGACAGAGAATTCCCCAACCAGACAAAGACTCCCAAGCAGAAACAAATCTCATGAGCAGTTGGAAATTCGACCCGAGGCAGTTGAAAAATCTTCCGGACATTTAAGAAATCCCCTTTAAGCAGTTGGAAAATCTACCTGAGGCAGTTAGAAAAACTTCTCATGCAGTTAAAAAACTCATGGAGCATTTAGAAAACCCCCCTCGAGCAGTACAAAATCACCCAAACAGTTAGAAATCCCCCGATAAGATAGAAAATTTGTCATAACAGTAAGAAATCCCCTAAGCAGGCAAAAAATTTCAATGAGCAGCTAGAATATCCCCATCAAGCAGTTAGAAAATTTCAATGAGCAGCTAGAATATCCCCATCAAGCAGTTAGAAAATCTGCCCGAGGAAGTTAAAAAAACTCTTCATGCAGTTAAAAATCTCCCGGACCATTTAGAAAATCCCCCTCAAGCAGTCCGAAAACACCAAAGCAGTTACGAAGAAATCCGCTAATCAGACAGAAAAGTTTCTCGAGCAGTTAGAAAATCCCCAAGCAGACAAAATATCTCCCTGAGCAGTTAGAAAAGCTCCTTCAAGCAGTCTAAAATCACCTAAGCAGCTAAAAATTTTTTCGAGCAGCCGAAAAATCTTCCTCCAGGATAAGGTAGAAAACCCACGAACAGAAAAAACTCCCCCAGCAGTTAGAAAATCCCTTAGAAACTTTCCCTAAGAAATCCCCTCAACATAGAAAAAAAATTTTGCGAGCAGTCGGAAAATCTTTTCCCAGCAGTCAGGTAGAAAGCCCCTCAAGCAGACGGAAAAATCCCCCCAGCAGTTAGAAAGTCAAAGAGAAAATTCCCTGAGCAGTCAGAAATCCCCCAACTAAACAGAAAATTCCCCAAGCAGACTACCCGAACATTTATAAAATCCCCTTTAAGCAGTAAGAAGATATCCTCGAAGCAGACAGAAAACCTCCCATAGCAATTAGAAAATCTTCCCAAGCAGACAGAAAATACCCTTCGAGCAGTCAGACATCGCCTAAGTAGTTAAAAAGTCCTCTTCGAGCAGTTAGAAAATCTTCCCAAGCAAGCAGAAAATCTCCCCGAGCATTTAGAAAAACCCTTCGAGCAGTCGAAAATCCCCTAAGAAGTAAAAAAGTCCAGTCAGAAATCCCCAAATCAGGTAGAAATTATTCCGGAGCTGTTAGAAATCCCCCAAGCAGACAAAAAAAGTTCCCGGCCAGTATAAAATCCCCCAGAGCAGTTAGCTACCTAGCAGTTAAAAAATCCCCCTTCAGCATTAAAAAAATCCCTAAAGTCAACCAAAAAATTCCCCGAGCAGAAAAAATCCCTCAAGCAGTTAGGAAATTCCCCTTGCGGCAGTCTCAGAAATCCACCAATCCGATAGAAAATCACACCGAGAAGTTATAAAATCTCCTTGAGCAGACAGAAAATCTCATTGAGCAATTAGAGAATCTTCCCAAAAAGTTTGTCAATACCTTTAAAGCAGTCAGGAATCTTCTCAGCAGTTAGAAAGTCCATTTCAAACTGTTAGAAATCCCCCACTTACATAGAAAATTTCCCCGAGCAGTAAGATATCGAAGAGGTAGAAAATCTCCCAGGCAGACAGAAAATGTCCCCCCGAGCATTTAGAAAATTTTCTTCGAGCAGTCAGAAATTCCCAAGTAGACAGAAAGTTCCCTAGCAGTTAGAAACTCTCCCAAGCAGTTAAAAAGAATTTGCGAGCAGTCAAAACTCCTCCCGGAGTAGTTAAAAATCCCCTAGGCAGTTAGAAATTCCCCTTCAAGCAGTCTCAGAAATCCAGCAATCAGAAAGAAAATCACACGCGAGCAGTTACAAAGTCTCTCTGAGCCGATAGAAAATCCTTCAAGCAGACAGAAAATCTCCCCCAAGCAATTCGAAAATCTTCCCAAGCAGTGTGACAATACCCTTTGAGCAGTCAAAAATCTCCCAAACAGTTATAAAGTGCCGTTCGAGCTGTTAAAAATCCCCAGTCACAAAGATAATTTCCCCAAGCAGCAAGAAATCCCTAAGCAAACAGAAAAATCTCAATAGGAGGTACAAAATCTTCCAAGCCGAAAAATCTCCCCCGAGTAAGGTCGAAAATCCACTAAGCTGACAGAAAACCTCCACAAGCATTTAGAAAATCCTCTTTGATCAGTCAGAAATTCTCCAAGCTGTTCCCTTCGAGCAGTAAGAACTCTCCCAATCAGATAAAAAAAATTCTCAGAGCAGTTAGAAATCTCCCCCGAGCAGTAAGAATATCTCCTTAAACAGTTTGAAAACTTCCGAAAAGTAAGAAAATAGCTTCGAGCAGTTAGAAATCCCCTGATTAGATAAAAAATTACCCCGAGCAACTACAAATCCACAAAGCCGACAGAAAAGTTCCCCAAGCAGTTAAAAAATCTTTCGAGCAGTAAGAAAATCTCCCCCAACGGTTGGAAACCTCCCAGCAGTCAGAAATCCTCGAAATCAGAGAGAAATTTCCCTAAACAGATAAAAAATCCTCAAAGCAAAGCAGACAGAAAATCTCCCGAGCATTTAAAAACTCCCTTTCGGGCATTTAGAAATCCCCAAGCTAACGGAAAATATCCCCGAGCAGTCTGAAATCCCGCAAGCAGACAAAATTTCCCCGAGCAGACTATAATCCCCCAAGCAGTTAGAAAATCCCTTTTGAAAAGGCACAAATCCCGCAATCAGATAGAAACTTCCCCCGAGCAGTCTGAAATTCCCCAAAAAGTTAGAAAACCCCTTTTGAGAAGTCGGTAATTCCCCAATCAAATAGAAACTTCCCCCGAGCAGTCTGAAATACCCCAAGCAGACAAAAAGTATCCCCGAGCAGTCTGAAATCTCCCCAGCGGGTGGAAAAGTTCTCCAAGCAGTTAGAAAGTCCCCTTCGAGTAGTTTATAACGTCTCCCCGAGCAGTTAAAAAGTCTCCCGTAGCATTTAAAAAGTCCCCTTCGGGCAGTTTCAAATCCCCCAAGCATACAGCAAATTTCCCCGTGCAGTCTGAAACCTCCAAGCAGACAAAAAATCTCTTTCGAACAGTTAGAAATCCCCCCAGCAGTTGGAAATTCCCCTTCGGGCTGTTAAAACTCCACAAGCAGATAGAAAATGTCCCCAAACAGTTATAAATCTCCCAAGCAGACAGAAAAGCTCCCCGAGCATGTAGACAATCCCCATAAGAAGGCAGAAAATACCAATCGAGCAGTCAAGAAATCCCCTAGAAGTAAAAAAGTTCCCTTGAAAGCACTTAGAAATCTTCAAATCAGATAGAAAATTTTCCCAAGCAGTTAGACATCCCCTAATCGGTTAGAAAATTTCCCCGAGAAGTTTGAAATCCCCCAATCAGATAGGCAATCTCCCCGAGCATTCAGAAAATCCTTCTAGCGGTTGGAAAAACTTCCCGATGCAGTAAGAAAACCTCCTTGAGCAGTAAAAAAGTCTCCCAGGAGATTTAGAAAATCCCATTGGAGCAGTCAGAAATCCACAAGCAGTTAGAAAGTCTCCCAGCACCCTAACAGTCAGAAAATTTATAAGAGTCGTTAGAAAATCTCCCAAGCAGTTTGCAAATTCCCCTGAACATATAGGAAATCCCTAAAAGTGTAGAAAATTGTTCCCGAGCTTGTAGGAAAATCACTACAGCAGATAAAAAATCCTGCGAGCAGGTAGGAAGTCGCTATTATAACGCCTTATCAAAGACACACGCGCTTTAAGAAAATTAAGCTAATCACAATTTAAGATTTGGCAGGCTATCAGACTTACCGATCAGTATCGTGCTCCACGAAGACCTCTTAAACAGCTTTTGCTTCTTTGAAAAGTTTTCTCAATCTAACAGGGCTACAAAAACTAACATTCTTTACTTACTGACTCGAGACATGATTGGCAAATTCACTGCAGAACGGCCCATGGCTACTTAAATAAAAATATTTCGCTCAAGCATCCACACTTTTAAGCCAATTTATTCAATTTTGGCTCTCCAGCTGGGCGAGAAATAATCAATCGCTAATAAAATGTACACAGATCGCTTGAGCAGTTTTTCTATTGCCCTTGTGCACAACCATTAAACTAGGGCTGGGGCAGTGTACTCTAGCTAGGTGAGAAAATTTATATTCTCTTCTTAACGGCACTAAAATTTAGCTAAACTTGGAGCAGTGCACTCTAGCTTTATGACGCAACCTTTTTAAATAAAAAATTTGACAGTGCAGAGTTTGAGAATTTTTGGCCCGCGAATTTTAACTGAGCACAAAACTTTATGACGCAATCTAAAATAAAATCATCATTCTGACAGTGCCGACTTTGACCTTTGTTGGCCTCGCATTGAAAGCATAGGAAAAACTCGTTTTTCGAATATTTAATCCCCTTCCACTTGGAGCAGAGCTTGCAAACTTTCACCGTCTCATCCTCGAAAAATTTGCAATCTTTTGGCGCAAATTTGATCAAAATCGGTTGAGCCGTTCGAGCTCTACATCGTTCCACACAGACAGACACACAGACATTAGACATTTAGTATAGTAGATTGTGAAGACCATACGCTTGTAAAATAAATCATTTATAGTTTGGAAAATGAAAAATCTAGCTACACATCGCCCTTCGGACTGGAATTAGTGCTCACATTTTTTGACTAAACTGATTAATTTTTTTCAAAATGCATTTTTTCTGGGATAAAAATTTATATAAATTTATATCGCTAACGGGCTATGAGCTGCTACTGTGCTAAAATTACGCATCTGTTAAGAGGGGTTTTATCCCAAGTAGAGGATCGCAGGCGCCTGGCAAGGTGAAATGAGCGACTCTCATTGGCTCCTGTCTGTGCACGATTTTTAGAGGATTTGGGGGGATGAAATATCATCTAGCTAAGATGACCAGGGGCGCGCTAACTGCTCCTAATCGCGCCGCTGGCTTCACATTAAAGTACATTGGGGCGGCTTCCAATCTCAGGCATTGATCCCCACGGCGGCGCACTAGCGGATTAAGCCAGCTGCGGCATGGCTTGACTAAGCAAATAAAGAGCTAAAGAATTCTAATGAACTTATAGATTACTAGGGCAAAACCTAGAGCGGCCAACCAGGCAGGACGGTGCGCTATATTTAAAATAGTAAGTACAGAACCTAGACAAACGATGGCACACAAACGCAGGAACTCCAGCAGCAAAAATCGGGAATGAAGCACCCTCTGCCGCTCGGAACTCAGCTTTAGGCACAGGTCGGGGTCAGGTCCGGAGTCGCAGCCGCGCGTGTCCGTGATCGCCGGGGTCGTCGCTGATGCTGAAGCTGACGCTGATGCTGACGCTGACACAGGGCATACAGGGCGGGAGGATTGATCAGCTGACCGGGGCAGGGCTTTGTCAAACCAACCAGGCACACCGGAATGTTACGTCGGTGGGGGGAATGTACTCCCGGGAGATGCCACAAGGTCCCGAAAGATGCGTCCTTCACCCGAAAGGTTGGAGTTTTCGGGGTAAAAAAGGGCCGGTATTTATAGCCCTAAAAACACGTGACGATCACTTATCACGCTCGTGAACCGTGGCTGCGACGATCCTGACCCAACAATGACCCGGTGCTTCGCTCCGATTGGTGGAAATGAGTCATGTGACAGGGGTCGCCGAAGGGTCACAGACGACCCTTGGGGTCGGGACGGTTACGAAATCAGCTAATTAATAATGCAAAATTAAAGTATTAGGGCTACAGAAATAATTTTTTTCCAGAAGGCGTATTTAATAAATCCTAAAAATATCCCAGATCGGAGGTACCTAGGGAAATTTATCCCTACCGGTAAGTACGTTCCGGGGTCACCAAGTTTGTTGGGGTTGCGCAATCGTTCGAAAAAGAGAACAATAGGTGGAGGAGGGTTTGGATGTCAAGGTCACCACCCCTGTTGCGTAACCTGCAGTGAACCGTGAAAGACCCCTAACTAAGTCTAGTGCCCAGGGAGGGGTAGGAGAGGGCTGCTACACTAGCTCCTACCCCACCCCGGAAAACAGGCTACAGCACGTTTGAGATGGGCTCAAACATATGAAGACGCAGGATAAAATCACTATCTTATTATTGTAAATGACATCTCTAAGTTGGCTGCATTTATTCTATCTGCTAGATTATGTCTGCCTCTGTTAAGTATTTTATGCGTGCATGCTGTAGTTTATCAGAATATTCTATTTTTCTCACAAGGGCTATCTGTGGTACTTTTTGCGCTTTCAATTTGACAGGGCAGAATCAAGTCAAATTAGGAAATATTTTTATTATTATGTTTTGTAACTACCACTTTAACCTTGAACAGAAATGTTTATAAATACAAAATAAAAGGGTGAAAAAAACTGAACTTAGAAACTACTAGACATTTTAGCTAAATACTAAATACATTTTTGTTTAATTTTACTAAGAATATCATAAATTCAAATGCGAAACATATTATCGTTTTAAAAAGTTCTCTTAACTTGGCTTAAATGTTCTCTTAATTATCATGCGAAGTAAACTTAACTTTTGTCTTTAGTTTGGTTTCCTGCTAACTCTTAATCCTCTAAACTTTGTTTGCTCTATTATTTAAAGAATATTTGACTTTCTACTTACTATTGCTATTGCAAAATGGACAAAAGTTATCGAGTAAGTAACACACAAAATGCGACTTAAATTAAGTGATTTATTCCGATAAATGATCCAAGATATTAACACACTGCGTTATATTGTAGTCGATACTATACGCTTTTAAAATTTTCTAGTCTCTATTTCCTAAATGTTAGCCTGCAATTCGAAGACTTAGTTTTGGTAGTTGATAGCTAATGTGACTGGGAGTCTGGGACTTGGGGATCAAACACAATACTATACTGTAGGCCTGTAGCTAAAATTTGTCAGAGCTTTGTCACCAAGAAACTATGTGTGTAACTTTATGTCAAAAGTAGCTACCTATTTTTTTACTTAATCCCAAGAATATATAGGCATAGCATAGCACTAAGTCTAGAAATTTAAGTTTAGAAGTTTAGAAATTTGGATCAATATCCCTAGCTATTTTACAAAATATAGTCAAGTAACCAATGAATAAATTGTTAGGCTCTCTGTAGCTATTAGATTAATTAAAAATCAAATTATATTCAAAAGATTGCAAAAATACTAAAGCTTTTAAATATAAACCTTAAGCATAAAGCTTTTTTAGCATTTGTGACTTTGCATCAAAGAATTTAATACTAATAGCTATCTTTAAATTGAATTTTAACTTTTGAAAATTAATTTTTGATTTGTAAGCTCCTTTTATATATTTTATATATTATTCAATAAATAAATTTATTCATAACAAAGACTTTTACATAATCATGTATGCTAGGTTTTAATAAGATTCCTTTCCATATAAAATGTTGACAATGCATACTAAAATTGGACCTACTATACTAATTTGCATACCATTTTAAAATGATATTTTTGAATTCTTTAGAATTAGAATTGGAATTGGCACTTAGTTATAATCATTCTTATAATTGTATGCCAATATTGTACTTATTGTATTCAATGACACACTTTTCAACTATAAAAGCATAGACTTTGTGGAATAATTATTTGATATTGTAATTGTAAATTAAGCATTTTGTATATGCTTAATCTTACATAGAGAATTATAGTAATATTTTTTATTATATTTTTCAGTCTATTTCTATGTTAAAAAATGAATAATCTGATTTCATTGTCAAAGCAAACTTCCTATAATCCGTAAAAAATATGACAAATATAATGTATTTTTAGTTTACTAAAAGCTATTTGCCTCAATTTTAATGTGGCAAAAAGTTGCCCACAATTCATAATATACATATTATGTTTCTAATTTTTCATTAAAATTGTTTTCTTTGTATAAAAGAGTGCAAGTTCTGCAGCTGCCTGTGAAAGAAAGATTAGGGAACAAAAAATATTTCCCACTAAATGTAGAACTACACAAAATTACCACTAATCAACTCACCAGTCAAGTAATTATTTTCGCTTTTCCATTTTCAATGTGCAGGTAGTTATTTGAGATTTTATCTATTATACAGTTTCTAGTAGACAGTGCCATTTTACTCATTCATAAAATTCGTTTTCCCTTTTACAATCAAATCGTTCAGATCTCCAAGATAATCGACAAGCGCAAGAATCGTGGACGCGTCGAATATCGAATTCGTTGGACTGGTTTTAAAGCATCCCAAGATACCTGGGAGCCAGCCACAGAAATCATGCCTGTTGCCTACAGACTAATTAGAGATTTTCATAAACGATCAAAAACGCCGACTAGTTCTGCATCGAATTCAGCTAATAGTTCGCCTAATTCGAAAAATAAAGCCACATCAGTATCAGCGGAGAAATCAGATCGTGCAAACGAGCAGCAAGAAAAATTGCCAAAAAAGTCGCAGTCGCCTCCTCAGCGACAGCCGAAGCTTAAAGCGCTCCAGCAGCTTCAACAGGAGCAGCAGCAGCAACACCAGCCTATGCAGAAGCCGAAAGCGCTTCCTAAACGAAAAATTCAGTCCCACAAAGCTCGAAGAGTGTTGGCTGTTCCCCAGAAGAAAGCCAAGAAACGGTTGCAGAAATTGCACCCGAAACCGATGGTGCAACGGCAGAAAAACCAGCAGGCGAAGAGAAAGAAGAAGCCCGAATTGGACGCCGCTCTCCCAGCTGCTTCGTCTTCCAATCCTTCTGCCAAAGCCGCCGCTACTGCCGCTCCATCATCGTCTTCATCATCCTCCTCCTCGTCTTTGTCGGCTCCTTCTGAAGCAACTCAGCCGCCTCAGCAGCAACCAACAGCTTCCCAGGCGTCCCCTTCTTCAACAGGGCCCCAGCAGCCGCAACTGGAAGCCTTTCAGCAGAAGCAGCAGCAGCAGCCGTCTTCAGCTGCTCTGCCTACCACGTCTATTGACTGGAATTTAAAGTACGGCCCTGAAGGTGGCGGCAGCAGCGGTCCGCCCACGCCTAGACTGTCCCCGAAAGCTTCTGCATTGGCTGTTGTTACGAGCGTCTCGTCTCAATCGGCAGCTAATTTGCCACATTCGATGCCTCCAGCACCGCCGCCTTCTTCGTTGGCTTCAGTTACGCCGCCGCAGCCACCTCCTCAGTCGGCGTCTCCGTCAACGGCTTCGCAATCGCAGCAGCAGCAGCAGCAGCAGCAGCGTCTAGCGGCTTCTTCTCTAAACCAGACAGCGCCTAACTCTTCGTCCAACGATTTGCGGCGCTATTACTCCGGCATAGTGGATGCTATCGATGGTATTCGCAAATTAAAACGCAAAGTTCTTGTTGACCGAGTTATCCAGTCCGTCTGCAAGAAGTTTCGGGTTGGCGTCGATCTAGCCGAAGCTGTCATTGAAGACATGGTCCGCATTGGTCGAATAAAGAAGGTTCGCTGTCCAGCTGATAATTCGCTCACTCTGTACCTGCCGCATCAGAGGCCACGCACCGTGACTGTTTCCACGGTGTCCGTGAAGCCTAAACCGAAAGCGGCTTCGCCGAATCTGCAGCAAACTAAAAAACCAACTCACATCCGCAATAACTATCACGAATTGTTTGTGAAACAGCCGGCTAACAGTCCGGGCGTGCTAGAGATCTGGCTAGTTGGTCCCCGAGCTGGTCCCGGCACCGGCCAACCCGGCTGCTGTTTCACCGTCCGCCTGATGCAGGAACTGTGCCGGGCCTTGCAACAGGCAGTGGACAATCCCGCCTGTAGATTGGTCCGTCTGGCCAGCACCGATCCTCGCTGTTTTAGTCGGGGCGTTGATTTAGGCTCCCTGTTAGCCGCCAAACCTGGCCAAGAAGCTTCGCTAGCTGTCAATCAACTAACTGACGAATTACAGCGTTTAGTATCAGCTATGGTTGAATTTCCAAAATTGTTGGTTGCCACGGTAACCGGCGCTTGCATCGGTCTGGGCGCCGCGCTGCTACCATTATGCGATTTCGTCTACGCCAGCGACAGCGCCTATTTTTATTTGCCTTACGCTCAGCTGAAACAGCCTTGCGAAGCTGGCACCTCCTATACGTTGCGTCAGTTGCTAGGCAACCCAACAGCATCGGAGCTGTTGCTAGCTGGACGCAAACTAACGGCTAACGAAGCCTGCAATCGAGGCCTAGTGTCTAGCGTCATTTTTGCCGACGTATTTCAACAGGACGCTGCGTTGCGTTGCGCCAGCATTGGCGCCACTATTGGCGCAGAAAATGTTCGCCAAACTAAAGCGCTGATGCATTCGGCCAGTAGGCCGTCAATTGTGCAGGCCTGTCAGGCTGAGTGCCTTGCCCTGCGCTCCTATTGGCTTAGAGATGACGCCAGAGAGTTGATGCGCAGTTTCCTTGGCGACGGTAGCGGCTTGTTGGACTGGGCTGAGGCTGCTCGGTGACCTATCCTTCATGAATTTGTTGCGATAATTGATAAATGTGGATTTTTTAATCAGATCACAAGGTTGTATGTTGCTATGTTTCCAATTAGATCCTAATATAGTGTGGTGCGGTGACTATCTTCTTATTCAGATCCCAATAAAGTTCGGTAACTATCTTCCCATTCAGATCCCAATATAGTGCGGTAACTATCTTCCCATTCAGATCCCAATATAGTGCGGTAACTATCTTCCCATTCAGATCCCAATATAGTTCGGTAACTATCTTCCTAATTAGATCCCAATATAGTGCGGTAACTATCTTCCCAATTAGATCCCAATATAGTGCGGTAACTATCTTCCCATTCAGATCCCAATATAGTTCGGTAACTATCTTCCCATTCAGATCCCAATATAGTGCGGTAACTATCTTCCCATTCAGATCCCAATATAGTGCGGTGACTATCTTCCCATTCAGATCCCAATAAAGTTCGGTAACTATCTTCCCATTCAGATCCCAATATAGTTCGGTAACTATCTTCCTAATTAGATCCAAATATAGTGCGGTAAGTATCTTCCCAATTTGATCCCAATAAACTATCTTCCCAATCCGATCCCAATATAATGCAGTAACTATCTTCCCATTCAGATCCCAATATAGTGCGGTGACTATCTTCCCAATTAGATCTCAATATAGTGCGATAACTATCTTCCCAATTAGATCTCAATATAGTGCGATAACTATCTTCCCATTCAGATCCCAGTATAGTGCGATAACTATCTTCCCATTTAGATGTCAATATCAGGTCGTTTTTATTCCTGGATTTTTTTATGTTCACAAAGTGGCGTTGCAACTCGTGTTAAGCGCTAATCCAGTAAAAATTAGAAAAATCTTTTTGTTTTTATCCATCCGTTCAAATAATTGTGTGTAATAAATGAAAACTAGGATATAGAATCCCCTTAGTGTAGATAATATATTTTCGTTGTTTTTTATTTTATTAACTGTTAAATATTTGCAGCTTATTTTTGTGTTGGCCTGTCTTTCCAGTCAATCTGTATTTGCTAAGACAATAACAGCTTTCCCTTTTATGTAAATGAAAGGTAATTGATGCACGCCTTAGTTAATAAATTAAACAGAAAAAAATGTTTAATTCAACGGCTCCATTCCAAACATGTGTGACAACCGTAAAAAATTAATATATAATATCGTATTTGCTCTGCATTTTGTGCATGTTGCTACTCTTTAAATATGGTTGCTTTAATTTGCGTTTTTCTGCCCCTATCATGAATCAATTCTTAATTTCTGTATAGTACATTTTAACATACTAATTACTGCAAAACTGATTGCTAACAAGATTAATTTTTCTGACTGCTTTTTGTTGCTCTGTTTGTGTCTGAAATGCATTTTTTGTGGAATCTTTATAATAAAAACTGCAATACTTGAGAATGGCCCCCTGTTATTGCATAATTTACTCTTCAATTTCTTACTTTACTTAAGAACAAACCAGTTCATTTTGGCGCCTAATCATGCAATAAAAAAGCCTAATTAAACAATATTTTGTTTCTAAAGCTTCCAAAAATATCAGAATTAAATATCTTTTTTTAATTAGATTTTTAATAATAATGTAACATTTGTTTACAAAATAAATTTTTCTGTCTAGCATCCTAAATTAACTTTTGCCTATTTTATCTCCTTTCCATCAAGCTTGTCTGTGTTTGAACAATATTAATAGTATTATCTTATCTGCGCCTTCTGCATGTGTAAAATCTACTTTAAGAAACGTGTCTCAAAAGTGCGAGCTGAATAATATTGCAATGGCAACTATGGCTTTGGGAATGATTTTTTATTCAGTTAGTAATAATTAACGTGTCGTCTATTACACCAAGTGTTTCACTGCGTTATCTTTCTTGTTGTGTTTTACTCATGTCCAAGTGAAAAAAGCTGTTCCTTTGCTGTATGTCATCTATTTTATTGTTGAACTGTCTGTTTAGCTGCTTACAATTTTCAATGAAAACCTCACTGGAGGTTTAGTAATCAAAATAGAAAAACTTAATCTAGCTGTCTATTTTTTGTTTGCAAACTGCAGTATTATATGCGTATGGTAGCAACATTAATATTCTGTTTTTAAGCCTTCACCGCTTGCTTACGTTGCGTGAATGTTTCTTTTAAATCGAACTTTTACTGGTTTATTTACCTAATATTGTTACAATAATTTGAGTTAGTAAATTCTAGATTTTCAAGTCCTAAAAGCAATGGAATAAGTTATTTGGGTTAGATGTGTTTTTTTAGGGAGGACACACCATTGTTTATAAGCCAAAGAATGAGGGGTTGGTGGGTTAGAAAATTAGGCTGGGTGTCGTAGCACACTCCAAGCCACGACTAATTAATTACCGATAAGCCATATATGATAGAGTGAGTATTGGTGGGGTAAGAAACGTGGGCTGTATTTGAAAGATCGATAGATAACGTTCGATAAATGATTAGATAATTAGATTAGCTAAAATGAGTGTAGTAGTTTTGTGGAAACAACAAAGATAGTAAACAACAATTATTTATATATATATATTCCGAATATTCTGAATCATATTCGGATATTCCTTGCTTTGCTAAACAGACCAATACGATTATTACTGCATTCTTTTTAGCATCTGTGTTCACCTACTAATTTAGCGCTTACCCAGCCCTGTTGCGTCTTTCTCACGGTAGGTTACTTGATTCTTGGGTTTTGTATTTGCATGCTTTCTTTTCAGTATAATAGGTTTGTTGTTTGTGTTGATCCGTTTTAAATAAAGTACACTGTACTACACTTTTCAATTTTAAATATCTGTATGCTATTTTCAAATTAGTGCGTGTGTTTTTGGTTTAGCTACTGTACCTAAACGGCTATTCATTCACAGTTGGTGTAAAATTTTCCTTCATCTATTCGCACCTGTAGAATCAGTAGCTTTTGTAATTTTATTATTAGAATAATTAAGTGTCATACTTTAATAAATAAAACGTGTCATTAAGACATTTTCTGTTAATAATAATTAGAAAATTGCTTGGCGAAAAATCAAATAATTGTACTGCTGTCTTCCGTTTCAGCTCTTATGCAGAAAAAATCCGTCTTTAACGTCGTGAACCCCCAAAGCGTTAGTTATAAAATGAAAAAGCCAAAATGTTCTTTTAACCCATGCGTGCACAGTCAAATAGATGTGTAAATTCGTAAATAATTTTTTTTATTTAACATTGGGCGGCGTAAAAAATCAATCCGGAATACAGGTTACAATATAGGCAGAAACAATGCATACAATGCACAGGTTTCGAATTTTTATTTTATTGTACAGAAACGGTTGTCAAATTGTCCTGGGACGGAGAGAATCAAACCAGTTGAGAACAATCAACACGATTAATTACAATAATACGCTTTTTGTTAAAATAAACGTTTTTTGTTAAAATTGATGCAACCTGAACAGCATAAAAACAGGCAACATTTACCGTATTAAGTGAAGAGGCGAATTTGTTCAAATTATTTAGCAATGAAGATAGAGACTAAGTCTAGGAAAACCTTTTAAGAAAATAAATTTTTATCATTACAGCCAAAATGAAATTTTAATTATTTTTAAATAAATAATTTCTAAATATAGTTCCACGTACGTAACAGCTACAGGCGTACATCGCAGAAACAAATTGTATGTACGTAGGGGATAGAAGTTAGCTAGGGGCCAAGTGTACATTGCAGGATAGAATTTGCTGGTCAGAGTCGTATACATGTACATTTACGCGCATGTACATACAAAAGAGGACAGGCTGTCTGTGTCGCTATTTCGGCATTTATTTAATATTCTTCAGACATTCCTTTAGAAAGTAAAGTAACAATTAAAACGTACAAGTAAAACTAAAAAAATTTAACTTAAAAAATGCTTAGCAAGTAAGACTTTGTTAGGGACGAATTTCAGCCGGAATATAGTTCAAGTCAAGGGAAATTTATAATGCGCTTTTTGGGCGGAATCGGCTGCGCTGTAAAAGAATTTAGAAAAAAAAGCTATAACTACTGTAAACTGCCACTTACAAACGGCCAATACAAAAGTAACTATTGGTACTAAAAAACCTTTTGAAACAAAAGTTAGTTAAAACAACTGTGGAATGTGTTGCTGTTCTGGCTCAGGTAAGTGAAACAAAAAATATTTTAGTTGGCTAATTAATGTATACTTTGTTCCAATAAGGGTTAAAAGCGTGCTTATAAAAATGAACAGGAAAATAAACACAACTACTAATAATATTATTAGTAAATTATTAATTATCTAACGCACTATAAGGACAAAGTTTAATAAAAGTTAAATAAGACATGGACCAGCCAGTATTAGTGTAAAGTGCACCAGAGGCAACAGCGAGCCTGTGAAAACTACAGGAATAGTGAAGCAAACTACTCTACTTACTAGTCAGTAGGATATATGACACGGGAAAAACGTGTGAACGGGAAAAAAATTCACAGCGAAAAGAAATTCACCAGAAGTCAGTTTAAAAAAATATAATAAACAGTTACAAAAAGGGTCGCAAATTAAAGAACTGCATAGGAGTTTTTAGGTATTCAATTCGAATGAACTTTGAGTTGGGAGTTGAATGGACGGTTTATTTTGCCAAAAAAATATATAGGGGGAGCAATTAAAAAATAATTGAGTTTGAGCAGAAAAATCATCAGCTTGTTAGTCAATTCGCAATCAATCATGTTTCGGCCAGCAATTAATAAAAAATAACTGTTTTGAAACTTTCAAGCAATACACAGCGATAAAATCAATCTATAGGATTATGGGATAAAAAAACATTTTGAATTTTTTGTGCATAAAAATCAATGTTATATTAAGTGTTACATTTTCCACGTGTAGTTGCACAAATTTGAATTTTAGGATCAATTTGAGATAATACGAGCGTTTAAATCCCAAGCATTCTGTTGATAACGCGATAATCGTTTGATGATTTCATTGAGATAATCCTTCTCTAATCCCATTACGATAATCCTCTAGTACGATTAGGATAATCCTTCTTTAGTTCCATAAGGATGATCCCTCTCTAATCCCTTTGGGATAATCCATGTCCAGTCCTATTAGAATAATCCTTCTCTAATCCCATTAGGATAATTGCCTTGTAATCCTATTGTAGTCATTTTTTCTCTAATCCCAGGTGAATGACTGAGTAATCTTGAAGGGAAATGACAAAAAAACCACGATTTTAATTTGAAAATAGCTAGAACGATGTCTTTCTAAGCCAACGCCACAAAAAAAATCTATGGCTTCCTGTCCATGAGCACGCGACCCTCGCGGTCCTTAATCCTGACCCGGCCGGACGCGTATCGAGTCTCCTGCCTACCGTCGGGATAAATAGTCTTCTTAGTGCCGTCCGGGTACTCTCGGCTGCGGTACTGCGGCGTGTGCACCTCTTTCTGGCCGTTGCAAAAGAAGATCTCTTTCAGTGGGGTTGGACCGTTTACCAGGCGGAGTTTTGTGCCGTCGGGAAATGTTGACACCTGGAGGGGGGTTTTTTCAATGCAATTGACTTTTGTTTTTTATGGAAGAGTCATCTATCTATTATTCTATCTGGGTCTTTTTGGACAACACAAACAAAACGGCGAACTTTATCAGAGTAGTTTAAAACAAAAAATGCCGACCTTGATTATTGGACACAGGGCTATAAAAAAAGGATGCCAAAAATTCATTACATATTGTTTATTGACAGTTTTCTTCGCAGATTGCCTACTTCTTGGGTTTAACTGTCTGTCTGTCTGTCTGTCAGCCTGTTTGTATGTCTACCTGTGTCTGTCTGTCCATCTGTCTGTCTATGTGTGTCTGTCTGTCTGTCTGTGTCTGTCTGTCTGTCTGTCCTGTCTGTCTGTCTGTCTGTCTGTCTGTCTGTCTGTCTGTCTGTCTGTGTCTGTCTGTCTGTCTGTCTGTCTGTCTGTCTGTATGTCTGTCTGTCTGTCTGTCTGTCTGTCCGCCTGTCTGTCTGTCTGTCTGTCTGTCTTTGAGTCCAGATATTTATTCACAAGTTATCCCAAAAATCAGAACTCAGAAAGCACCGACTCACCTCTTCGGTGGCATCGGCGCTGACCGATTTAACCACCCCGTCGGGAAATCGAATCTCCCTGGACCCGTCGGGGTGCACAGTCTCCGACTGGCCGTTGGCGAACTCCAACAATTGCCGGCCGTCAGAGAAGGTGGTGTGCACTGTGCCGGTATCAGCGTACCGGTACACAACCCGACTGCTGTCGCCGCTATCCGAATACGCGGTCTTCACGTCCCCGTTGAAATAGTTGGTGGTGACAATTCGACCGTCGGCCGACACCAGTTTGACGGTGCCGTTGGGAAAATTCACGCGTCGATGACCGTCGGGGAAGACCTGGGAAGTTGAAAAAAGGCAAGCAAGTACTATAAGAAATGGATTTGAGAAACCGTTAGGATATTACGCCAGACTTATGACTGGAAGGTCGTTGGTTCGAGTCCCAACTATACTAAATCCTGAATTTTTTCAGCGGGAAAATCTCAGGGTGGATGTTCAGGACTTGCGGCAACTTCAGCCCGTCAGGACTGAGCAGCTGGCTGTACACAGCCTTCGGATGCGCCGCGCAGGGCTGTACATCTGGTTGATAGGTCTACTGTCTTATTATAAGGGTAGGACGGCATCGTCGGGATATTCAGCGATTCGTGTCGAAGACCCTGGTGGCAACAACAACCAATATTACTCTGTATAAGCCTTTAAGGTAAATCCACAGTGGCTTCCTAACTTGGGTTCCATCCCGGACAACAAGTTCCCAATCAACACCGCCTGGAGCATCGGCGCCGGCGACCGTCGGGACCTTCAATAAAAGCAGAATTTAAGAATCTTCTTCTGCATACATAATCGGTGAATCAAATAGACGACGAAGACACTCTAGGCTGACCTGTAGACATACAGATGACCTTCGGGACCTTCAACGAAGTGCCATCTCGCGATGGTGTGGTGTACTATTAGGCATTCCAAATCCCTCCAAGCCTAAATCCCACTAAATCACTCAACCGACTTAAAAAGTCAAAACGAACCTTTTCAATACGACCATCAGGATGACGAGCCTCCGTTAGGGGAACATCACCGCCAAGAACGGCTTTTTGTTGTTGTTGTGGCTGCTGCTGCGGTGGCGGTTTTTGCGTCTGAACATGCGCCGTAGGTGGCGCAGGCGCCGTAGGTTGAGGCGCCTCCTGGTGCAGTTGCATCGGCGCCGTTTTCAAAGCGGCGGCGGCGGCGTTGGCGGCGCCACCAGTATGCAATTGGGCGCGCAATTGTAGGCGCTCTTTTTCAAGCGTCTGGACGCGCTGCTTCAACTCGGCTTTCTCAGTTTCCAGAGTCTCGGCCCGGTCGCGCAGGCGGGCCAGATTGGCGGACCAGCGCGCCTCCTTCTGGGCGCATTCGTCGCGTAGAGCCGCTAATTCTTGGCGCAATCGTTCGGTCTCTTCGCGGCTCTCTCGACCGGCGCCGGATTTCAACGCTTTGGCGTAGTCGTCCAATAGGCGACGCTCTTTGCGCAGCTTCTTTTGCTCGGCTTCGCGTTCGCGTTGCAAACATTCGGCGGCTTGTCGACGCTCTTCTTCTAGTTGGCGACGTTCGTTTGCTAGGCTGGAGCGTTCGGCTTCCAGCTCGCGTTTCAGCTTGGACAGCTGGGGGTTGATGGTCTGGGGAGGGAAGGGAGGGGGTGACGAGGGGTGTAATCGGGATAGGAGTGAGGATTATGTTAGTTTTACGGTGGGGATTATCAGCATCCTCATAGGGATTATCAGTGTCCGATTAGGAATTATTACTATCCTGGATGGATTATCGATATCGGAGTGAGGATTTTCAGTGTATGGGTTGGGGTTATAAGTATCCGGGTTGGGATTATCATATTCCGTGTGGGGATTATAAGTTTCCAGTGGGGATTAACTGTGGCCGAGTTGGGTATCGGTATCTGTTTGGGGATTATCAGTGTCAGGGTTGGGATTATCATTATCCGTGTGGGGATTATCAGTGTCCGGGTTCGGATTATCAGTTTCCGGGTTGGGATTATCAGTATCCGGGTTGGGATTATCAGTGTCCGGGTTGGTATTATCAGTGTCCGGGTTGGGATTATCGGTGTCCGGGTTGGGATTATTAGTGTCCGGGTTGGGATGATCAATTTCCGGTTAGGGATTATCGATGAACGGGTTGGGATTATTAGTGTCTGAATGGGGATTATCAGTGTCCGGGTCGGGATTATCAGTGTCCGGGTCGGGATTATCAGTGTCCGGGTTAGGGGTAATCAGTTTCTGGATGGGGATTATCAGAGTCTAGGTGGGGATTATCATTATCCGTGTGAGGATTATCAGTGTTCGGGTTGGGATTATTAATAATCTGTTTCCGGGTGGGGATTATCGGCATTGGGTTTGAATTGAGATTGTTAGGATCCAGATGAGTTTAATCAGTATCTAGGTGGGAATAATCATTAACGGGGGGTTTCGCACTCTAAATATTGTTTGAAACATCCCTAAAGCAAAAAATCGCATAAATCATGGCTAACCTGGAAGCGCTCAATTTCAGCTTCCAACTCGCGCAGTTTCTCGCGCAGCACAGACGTTGCCACAATGCTATCCTGGGCTGCCACGGTTGCCTGCTTAGCTGTTTTAGCCTGCGGGAATATCATCAGGCTGGCAGCTTCAGCAGCAGCAGCGGCGGCGGCTGAGGCAGCAGCTGATGAGGCAGCTGTCGCAGCGTTGGGTACCGCGGCTTTGCTGCTGGTCGGCGGGGGAGGCACGCCAGTTGGTTGCTGGGCGAATTGAGCGCCGCCTATAATAGGAAATTTTGGACGAACACAGTTAAAAATATGGAAAATTAGTAGTAAAGGCAGCAATTAAAAAGAAAGCGAAAGTTAGAAAACTAAAAGTAAAAATCAGTCAAGGCAGATGAAAGCAACACTGCGGAAAATAAAAGCGACAGTCAGGAAACTAGAAAAAACATGTAGGAAACTAAAAGCAACAATCAAGGAACTAAAAGCAACATTTGGGAAACTAAAAGCAACAATCAGGCAACTTAAAGCAACAATCAGGCAACTTAAAGCAACAATCAGGCAACTTAAAGCAACAATCAGGCAACTGAAAGCAACACTCGGGGAAACCAAAAGCAACAATCACGAAACTAGAAGCAACATTCAGGAAACTAGAAGCAACATTCAGGAAACTAGAAGCAACATTCAGGAAACTAGAAGCAACAATCAGGCAACTAAAGGCAACAATCAGGCAACTAAAAGCACAATCAGGCAACTAAAAGCACAATCAGGCAACTAAAAGCAACACTCTGGACACTAAAAGCAACAATCAGGCAACTGAAAGCAACACTCGGGGAAACCAAAAGCAACAGTCACGAAACTAGAAGCAACATTCAGGAAACTAGAAGCAACATTCAGGAAACTAAAAGCAACAATCAGGCAGCTAAAAGCAACACTCGGGGAAACTAAAAGCAACACTAAGGAAACTAGAAGCAGCAATCAGGAAACTAAAAGCAACAAACCGTAAACAGGCGCCGGCGGATCCAACAAGCTGCAGGTGGGCGTAGCTTCGCTATCAACAGTCGCCGAAGCGGCAGCGGGCGGCAGTCCCAGTCCGGGCGCTGCGCCCCACTCTTGACTGTCGTGAAAATCCCGATGCTGCTGCTGTTGCTGCTGGTGAAACTGGGCGGACGCGCGGCCGGAGTCGCTATGCGACGAAGAATTATAGCCGTTAAATTCGCGCATCGAATCGGCCAGGCGTTCTTCGTCGTCATCCGAGACGCTCGGAATATCGTCCTCGTCGGTGGCTGAGTAGCTTAACTGATGCTGCTGCTGCTGCTGGCTCCGCTTGCGCTTCTCCGACTCTCTCAACCGATTGGTCACGTGACGCTTGACCGTTGCCTTATCTAGCAGGGCCAGAGCGGAGAATTGCGACACTACCGAATTGTCGGCGGCGGCTTCTAACAATTCGAATTCTTCGAGTTCTTCGCGCGTGTCCGAGCAGGCGGTGGGTGCGCGGGCGGCTGCGGCCGGAATTCCTGCATCATCGTCTTCTTCTTCCCGAAAGCGAGCCGGCCTTTGCTGTTGCTGCTGTCGATTGATGAGTTGAGTTAGCAGCAATTGTTGCTGCCGATTCTGCTGCTGTTGGCCCTGATAATTTGTGGCAGTCTGGGCTCTTTTGGCTTCCGCTGCTGCTGCTGCTGTTGCTGCTTTTGTTGTTGTTGTTGTCAAGGCCGAGTTCTTGGGCGGCGTTTTCGACGAGTTAACAATCGGCGCCGTGGAAGAAGACACGCCAGCAGAGGACTGACCTCTCGGCTGGTGTTGCTGTTGCTGCTGCTGCTGACTCCTAGAAGCGGGCGGCTTCTTTGGCTTCCGGTTGAGTCCGCCTTTGTTAAAACGGCTTATGCCTTCGCCTCGACGAAGGAATCGAAACTTCGGCTTGGAGTTGCTTGTCGATTGTTGTTGCTGCTGTTGTTGTTGCAGAGTCTGCTGCTTTTGCTGCTTCTGTCGCGGTTGGATACCGCCGCTAGATTTCCGCTGACCGTTCAGAGTCTCTTCGAGAATGTCTTCGAATGCTCGATCCGGGCAGCCAGCCAACGGGACATCGTCGTTGCCATAGTGACCGCTGCTACGCAGGTCGGTATTCGACGACGAAGCGTTGGTGTCGCCGCCATGATGCGGCAGCAGCAGGTTCTCTTTGTCCGAGTCGCGACGCGAGCCTTCGTCGAAACCGTCGTCAACAGGTTCGGAGCCTTCAGCGGCGATGTTAGCTGCCGTTTCGTTGACGCCTCTGCTTGACGCGTCGCGGTTGTCAATGACAACGTCCTCGATGCTCAGGTCGTCATCGTCCGGATAGTAATTTAGAACCACCCCGGCTCGCTGCACCCAGGAGCGGCTGCTGGGCCCTAGGAAATTGCTGTCCTCACTGCGCAGCTGCAATTATTGAGATTGGGTGAGATGACTGATGGGATAAAGGGTTCGGACGCCCCACTATCAGATGGGATAAAGGGTTCGGACGCCCCACTATCAGATGAGATAAAGGGTTCGGACGCCCCACTATCAGATGGGATAAAAGGATCAGCTGGGGGATTGGGAATTAAGCGACACCAGTAGCTGAGGGATGGGGATTTAGCGACTCCCGTAACTGAGGGATGGGGATTTAGCGACACCCGTAGCTGAGGGATGGGGATTTAGCGACACCCGTAGCTGAGGGATGGGGATTTAGCGACACCCGTAGCTGAGGGATGGGGGATTTAGCGACACCCGTAGCTGAGGGGTGGGGATTTAGCGACACCCGTAGCTGAGGGATGGGGGATTTAGCGACACCCGTAGCTGAGGGATGGGGGATTTAGAGACACCCGTAGCTGAAGGATGGGAGATCCAGCGACACCCGTACCTGAGGGAAGGGGATTTAGCGATGCTTAAAATTCGTATTTGAACAATCAACAATAGAAATTGTAAATCTGAGACAACACGAAAAAAGCTAACAAGGAACTTAACCAGATTGTTTTAGTTCTAATCAGTGTATTTTTGCAAAGCAAGCCGTTAGCATTTTAATTGATACCTAAACCAGAACGAACAAAGTTTTGCTTTTTGGTATTGAATAGTCAACAAGATGTCTACAGTTTTTAGTAAATATATATACAGTAAATTTCTTTCAGGCATTGTAGCTGACATTTTTACTTTTAATATAGATTTTATTTTTTTCCAATGCCGTTGGAACACTACCCATTAGGTGAGAATAAACGCAAAAAAGGGGAGAAACAGAAGACAACAACTTTTGATGAAAAGAACGAAATAATCGTTAAGCCACTACATCTTATGTTTAATTTTGCGAATTGCTAAAAAATTCAATCAATAAAGCTCTAACTGGTATGTTTGGTTGTCGGTCTAAATTAATATGTCTGAGTGTTTTTTGTGCCTTTTTATCTTAGTATTTTTGATCGTCTGCCTGTCTGTCTCTGTCTGTCTGCCTGTCTGTCTGCCTGCCTGTCTGTCTGCCTGCCTGCCTGCCTGTCTCTCCATCACTCTGTCTGCCTGTCTGTCTGTCTGTCTGTCTGTCTTTCTGCTTATCTGTGTTTCCCAACCTGTCTGTAATTCAGTATCAATTTTTTTCTTCGTCTGTGATAATACTTTTTCCGTTTTTTCTGCAATCAATTCGGTTTTTTAAACAAAAATCATGTTCTGAGAAAAGCACAGCAATCCAACCCCACGTTATTTTACACAGAATCGCCACAAAACAAAGCAACCAATTCAATTGAAATGAAATCAAACACGGCGACACGCCCACGCCGCTACTTCCTACGCCGCCGATTTTTGCCACCTTCTCCGTCGGCCAGCACCCGTCGCATTCGAGCCCTAGTCGGGTCCTCGGACGTAGCGGAGAAATATTCCGGATAATCAACCAGTTTAAACCAGTAGCCACAGTGGCACTTAGTAGCTGAACCTTTGCTTAATTGAAACCAATTGATAGCCGTGGCTTCGGGTTCGCAGATGCAGCCAATCACTTTTTGAGACTGTTGAGTAAATTGACGGTTTAAAAAAGTGTTAATATCAGTGTTTATCTACTTAAAGTAGAAAAAATGAAATTTTATTTGCTCCATTAACTCTGTTCTTCAGCTGTCTGTCTCTCAGTCCAGCTGCCTGTCTCTCTGTTCAGATGTCTGTCTCTCTGTTCAGATGTCTGTCTCTCTGTCCAGATGTCTGTCTCTCAGTCCAGTTGCCTGTCTCTATGTCTAGATGTCTGTCTCTCTGTCTAGATGTCTGTCTTTCTGTCTAGATGTCTGTCTCTCTGTCCAGATGTCTGTCTCTCTGTCCAGATGTCTGTCTCTCTGTCCAGATGTCTGTCTCTCTGTCCAGATGTCTGTCTCTCAGTCCAGTTGCCTGTCTCTATGTCTAGATGTCTGTCTCTCTGTCTAGATGTCTGTCTTTCTGTCTAGATGTCTGTCTCTCTGTCTAGATGTCTGTCTCTCTGTTCAGATGTCTGTCTCTCAGTCCAGCTGCCTGTCTCTATGTCTAGATGTCTGTCTCTATGTCTAGATGTTTGTCTCTATATCTAGATGTCTGTCTTTATGTCTAGATGTCTGTCTCTCTGTCTAGATGTCTGTCTTTCTGTCTAGATGTCTGTCTCTCTGTCTAGATGTCTGTCTCTCTGTCTAGATGTCTGTCTCTCTGTCTAGATGACTGTCTCTCTGTCCAGCTGTCTGTCTCTCTGTCCAGCTGTCCACCTGTCTGTCTCTGTCTACCTCTCTGTCCAGCTGCCTGTCTCTCTGAATTATCAGTTTACATACTTGATCTGAGGGCACCAGCACCGGCTTCTCGTGTGTGTCACCGCCTTCGCTGGGATTTATTCGAGTTTTTCGCAACGAATAAGGACAGTCTTCGAATAGAAATCTGTCCAACAGATTGTCCTGCAGTATTTTTTTAGGAAGCGAATTTTTTTCTTGGAATCTGTTCTGTCTGTCTGTCTTTATTTCATTAAATAAGGAATAGAAAAACCTATTGGTCTAAAAAAACCAACCTTTTTCGACTCTAACAGCCAACGTAAAGTGTCTGGCCCGCCATCTTCAAAATTGTTTGGTGAGGATGTGGAACTCTGGCTCTGATCAATTGGCTCTTTGTCATTGGCATTAGCTGTACACAATAGTCGCTGAGGATTGCGCAATGGCAAATGCAAAAGTGCAGAAATGGGGTAAAATCGTCTGGCTGGTAGCAGCCATTGAGTTTTCAGCAGGCGTAGTGTAAGCGCCTGCAAATTCAAAGTTTTAATTAGTTATTCATTATATAAAATAGTAAACAAGGACTGGGGCTTGGCTTGATCTGCCAAATTCCACTTGGCCCAGTAAAATGATACCAGAATAATTATGTGTCTCTTAGAAATCGTGTAAGATGAAAGATTGTAATAAAGTCCCAGAACGATTTTGGGAAAATACAAGAAACCCCTGTTATGCTATCTTAAGTTTAATCATCAAATTAAAATAATTAGCTTTTGGAATTACAGTAGATTATAGTTGCCAGAGGCGAAGGAAAATAAATTATTAATCAATTGATAATTAATTCAAATTAAAAACAAAAAATCATTAATTAACATTAGATTAGATTTAGAAATATTAGAACTGCCTTTAGGGCCATTTTTATTTAAAATTACCCATATCAAAATATTTCAAAATACATCAAAATATCACAAATGGAGACTAAAAAGTAGGCCTTTTTTAATTAAACATGTATTTATAAGGCAGTAATTAAATACTCTTGACTCAATTTTGATATTGCATTAGTAGGCAATCTCCTTGTTTGTAGCAAAAATATTATTTTAATATATTATTCTAACTTTTTAGCAAATTTAACCATTCTGCCATGGTTGGAAAGCCCAGAGCCCCCTACTACCATTGTTCCTAGAGCTAACCTGAGGCCTACATCAAGGCAAAGTTAAGAGCCATGCACATTACATTGGATGCCCTCTTTGAGAGCCATTTTAATGATACCTATGCCTATGGCGCTGCCTGATTCACCATATAGCAAATTCCTTAAATAGGTAGGTGCCATAGTCAGGAAGGTGGCACAGTGTGCACCAGAATAAATTTTGGGGGACAATCTGTGTGCCATCTATGTGCCATTTGTGCGCTTACTTGGGGCAAAAGTTTGAAGGACCAAAGAGAGGAAAAAAGAGAAAAAAGGAAAAAACAGCTGCTGCGAACCATTTCTTCTCTATATCTTCCTACTTGCTATGCTTTTGCTAGGTGCACAACTTGAAAAATTCAGTCAGCCAGTTTAAAAAAAATTTGCAAAAAAATGGTTTAAAGGACCAAAAAAGGTCCCACAAACCATTTTTGCCTGAATCTTCCCAATTCTTCTTCACTTTGCAACTTATCCCTCATTTTTGCAACTTACCTCCTCATTTTTGCAACTTACCCCCTCATTTTTGCAACTTACCCCCTCATTTTTGCGACTTACCCCTCATTTTCACCAATTTTGTGACTTACAATGCTAATTTTGCTACTTTTATCAACAATTTTGCAACTTACATAGGTGATTTTGCAACTTACCTTGGTCAGCCACCAAATCAGTTGGCCAGATCGACTGACTTGGCCAACAGTTGCACACATATGCTTGTAATAGAGAAGAATATAGAGAAAAAATGGTTCACAGGAGTTTTTTTAGGTCCTTCAAACTTTTGCCCCAAAAAAGTGCACAAATGGCACAAATGGCACATAGTGCATAGTTTTGTCCTCCCAAAATTTATTCCAGCACATACTGTGCCACCTTCTTGATTATGGACTTGTATATTCATTCTATCTCTTTATTAAAAATGCAAAAATAATTTAATACTATAAATATAATTGTATAAACTAGGAAATGGCCTATTATTATGGTAGCTATTGTATATTTTATTTTATTAGTAACAATAATATTTAGTATTACAAACATAGAAATAGCAACAAAAACTACATTATATGCAATTATGAATTATGTCTAATTTAGACCTGGCTATACCTTATTATATTATACTTGAGAGTCTAAAAGGTTACTAGTACTAGGCAATTTATTTAGAAACCATTGGCATTAAGTCCTAGACTCCTAAATAATTAGGTGAATTACAAATTAGCTACCCAATATAAGAAAAAAAGCAGTTTGCCTAGGCCATAATAAAACTTTGAATGTGAGAGGGTCTAAGTAAATTAGCTTAAAGAAAGTATACAATGGCCCTAACATTATATAAAAAGTATGCCTAAATATAGAATATTTATATTCTCATAAACCTTTATTTATGTAATCTAGATCTTTGTTAGCCTTAGTAGAGACTTAGGAAAAATGTGTTAAATATAGTTATAATAATTTATAGATTTTAACGCTTGATCTAACACTTTTCTTGGCTATGGCCTAGCTACTAGGCCTAGCTAAGGCTATTTTGCTATAGCCTACCTATATTGCTAATTATATAGAAACAATACACTTCATAAATCAAGTAGCCCGGATAATGCAGACTGTTAAATTTTATGCTCCCTAAATTAAATGTAGAGTTAAATTTCTTCTGTACAGTTTTTTTAATTACACACCGTCGCAAGAGACGCTCGAGAGAAGCCTTACCTACCCAGGGTGATTCCATCAGATATCAGATCCAAAAAACGCGGAAAGAGCATTCCTGTGTTATCTTTTTACACCAGAAAGAAATTGTTGCGAAAGCAATATTATTAAGTAGACTTCCAATACTTAAAAAACTTCTGTTTATTAAAAACTTTTAATTTTTTGTTAATTTGTTATAGTACATAAAAATTATAAATTTTGAAAGCAAGGTTTTATAGGAAATTTCACCTAAATCTGCGAAAGCTAGCAAATAGTGGCCGAAATAGCAACTTTATTTCTAGCGCTGCTACTATAAAGCTCAGTACTCCAAGTAAGTCCGAAATAGGCCCATTTGAAAACATTACTCTCTTATATGGCCAGCCAATGAGCGAACATTTCTTCGTGAAATATTTTAAAGTTAGAATTCTAAAACAGTTAGTTGTCTTATCAAAGTTATTTTAAAAAATTTCAGGATCCGCCCCCTTTGCCAATTTCTGGTTGCGCCACTGAGTACATTGGAAATAAAAAAGCGCTTTAAATTTTTCGCTGAAAATCACTGTCATTGTGATTGAAAAATTTCTTTATTATAATAAATTAGTATTTTTATTTACAAGTCACATTTATTATCAAATGGGCTGCCTTAAAAACAAAATCATGTGAAAAAAATTCCATGTATTTTTTTATTTTTTCAGACTACATGGCTGCGTGGCTGCATGGGACGATGATGTCTAACTTCAGCCTTAAAGGTATTGGCACTAAAATGCGTTTTGGATAGCTTTGTAGAATTATTTGAGTTCTGCTTAAAGCCTTTTTGATTTATTTGTGTAAAATTTGTCTGTAGATGAAGGGATTTCGATTATCTATAGTTAGAGTTACTCTATCCCAATTTCTAGTCCTTCTGATCCTCACCTTGCTGGCCTTCCTTGGTCTGGCAGTCGAGCGTGAATGGAATGGATCGCCACAGAGCTTCACAATAGACTATGATCGTACTATAACACTATAGTACTATAGACTATAACACTTTCCTAAAAGATGGAGAGCCTTTTCAATACATCTCCGGTAGTATTCACTACTTCCGCCTTCTACCCGAGGATTGGGATGATCGACTCGCAAAGATGCGCGCCGTCGGTCTGAACGCCATCCAACTCTACGTGCCCTGGAATTTTCACGAGCCCCAGCCGGGTCAGTACAGATTCTACGGTTCGGCCAACTTGGACTTATTCCTGGCCCTGGCACAGAAGCACGACCTACTGGCCATTGTCCGAGCAGGGCCCTACATCTGCGCCGAATGGGATTTCGGGGGCCTGCCGGCCTGGCTACTGCAACGGAACGCTTCGATGGTGATGCGAAGCAGTGACCCGCAATTTCTGGACGCCGTTGATAATTGGATGGCGGTCCTAATGCCCATCCTTTATCGAAGGTTATACGCCAATGGCGGCAACATCATCATGGTACAGTTGGAGAACGAATACGGCAGTACTGGACAATGCGATCTACCCTACATCCGGCATTTGTACCAGCTAGGCAGGTGTTACCTAGGCAACCAGACTGTACTGTTCAGCACTGATGGACAAGCCGCTGGCTTTTTGAAATGCGTCGCCAAGGAGAGGCTATTCTATGCTACAGTAGACTTTGGACCCGAAGGAAGTAAGTGCCAGAAAAACCAACCTTCGTAACCCCCTTCGAAGACCCAAGACCGGAAGGTCCTATAGCTTCTGTGGCGGAAAAGTGCTGAATCATTTATTTTCTCACGCCACACCTTTATACCCAATCCTCTGATTTTTGGTTAGTTGATTATGTGCACTCTCGTAGACGTACTTGTATATGTACAACGCGCGCGCGCATCATATAGGCACTCCCTCTTTACTGTAGACCCCAGGGCTTACGCCCACCTCACCTTTTCATCCGCGCGGCAAACTGGCTATAAGCTGTGTCATTCTAAAAGCTGTGTCTCGGAATGCGAGAAAATATACCGTCAGCCGGCCCATTTTGGCCCGTCCTACAAAATAAAGTCAAATTCATCTACAGCTTCTATTTGCAAACGAAGAAGATCATAAGTGAATTAACTTGAACTTCAGTTCACCATGAAGCAACATTCCTTCCCTTCGATTGCAGCCACCTCACTGAACGATACCTTCGCTCCATTGCGAGCAATCCAGCCAAAGGGACCACTGGTGAACTCCGAGTACTACGCCGGTTGGCTGGACAACTGGTCCGGCCAGCACGCCCAAGTCGATGCCCAGTCCGTAGCCGACGGCCTAGCCAGAATGCTGGCCTACGGTGTCAGCGTCAACATCTACATGTTCTTTGGTGGCACGAATTTCGGCTACTGGAATGGCGCCAATTCACCGCCGCTGGCGCCGCAGCCAACTTCGTACGATTACGACGCGCCAATTGCTGAGAATGGCGACACCAGGTTGGTGAACTAACCGATGGGATTCAGCGGTATTTTATACCGCTTATTTAATAATTTATGACCCCCTCTGCATGGTTGCATACTCACTAGTACCCTACGAAAAAAATTGTAGCAATACCGTCCGATTATTGACTGATTTTCTTGTTTTCTCAAATATCTCTTTAATGTTTTCTGATATCTGAATCATCCGTCACTTTCTCTTTGTGGCTTTTAAATCATTCTCCACGCTAATCTACCTGTGTTCTCTGTGCGTCCTCAATTTGCGCAGGTACAAATACCAGCTCATCCGCGAAGTGATCATCAACGCCACAGGTCGCCAGCCTCCGCCGGTACCATCAAACTCGACAGTGTCATCCATTGGCCGAGTTCAGCTGCGCCAAGCTGCTAGCCTACTTGGCAACTTAAACTCCATAGCTATAGCTCATGTTGACAGTAAATTTCCAGTTACTATGGAGAGCATGGGCCAATATCAAGGATTCGCATTGTACGGCACACAAATTCCCAGTAGCTTGGACGGGACATCAACTGCAGACTCGGAGTATTTGCTAAGTCTGGACAAAGTTCGAGACTACACGTATGTATTTGCGTCAAGCGATTCCAAGCCATCGTTGGGCCAGTTTCTGGGCTCCATCAGCTACACCGAGTCCCCCGCGATGCTCAATTTCACCGTCAGCAATCCTAGCAGCGTGAAGAACATCTGGCTGCTGGTGGAGAACTGCGGCCACGTCAACTATGGCGGCGACATTCAGGGCAATGTCAAGGTTTGCTTAAGTCTGTATCCGATGACTTTCAGATATAGATTCCACAGTTGATTTCAAATACTCGTATCATTGCGAAATCAAAGAGGTTTCAAAAATCAAGCTACTTGTGTTTCTGCCCGACAATCAATATCCAAATTTTCGATTCTATTTTTGAAAGAAATGTTATTGCCAAGTGTTTGTTATCATCTTTTAGTATGATAAATCTGCTATCTAGAACACACTGGTGGCGTGGGGAGCAAAAAGTCGCAGGTCAAGTTAAAAATAACTATTTTTATCTGCTATTTGGGTTTAAAAAATTTTGAAGACTTGGCAGTTCACAAGAGCAAGGTGGGGGCCCTATACATGTAGGTAAACACAGTTTCACCTTAGCAATGCTGTAATCTAATGCAGTCAATTTTATAAACCGTTTTTAACCCTTTGGACAGGGTATTCTGGGAAATGTGACACTGAACGGTACGCCACTGTACGGCTGGCATAATTATGCACTGGACTTTGGGAAGCTTGCCGCCAAAAATCTGAATTCTAGACGGTAAGGTATTTATAATTTACTGCTAAATTGTTAACATACTACTGTGAAAATTTTGTTTCTAGCTGAATAATTTAAACTTTTTATGTAATAATGTTTTATTAAGACTATTTTTATCCTGAAAGAAACGGTAATGTATAAGTAAGCCCTCTAAAATTTAGAATTTATTCGGAGGGGGTCGTAAAGGCTCGTCCTTTATACTAAATGTTTATCTTATTAACTTAGCGTTGACAAAGAACCTCAATCAGCTAAAACAGTTGGTTCCTAGTTTTATTTACTTATCCTTGTTCTAAACATCAGCCGCTACTTATACATACCCCATATGCCCCCTTAAAGGGGGGCAAAATTGCTAGTCCATATACTAAATTTAGATTTTTAATTTTCAGTCTAATGACGTCACGCCAGCTAAACGACGCGCCTCAACCAGCCCAGGGCAGCTTGTTCATGGGCTCTTTCAACCTGGACGTGAATAACATCACTGACACGTATGCAAATTTGTCCACATTCTGTAAAGGCCAGCTGTGGATCAACGGGTTCAACCTGGGTCGCTACTGGCCCTGCGCCGGTCCCCAGGTGACTCTCTACGTGCCGAAGTCCATTCTCAGACAGGGTAGCAACACGGTGGCTGTATTGGAGCTACTGCAAGCTCCCTGTCTAACTGACAACTCCTGTCGGGTCGACTTTGTTGACCAGCCAAATCTTGGCGCATCTGCCGCATCTGCCCCCCGCGTGTCGGACAGAAAACTCAACTATGACCGAAATTTCTTGGCGCTGCAACCTGGTGACACTCTGCCTATGACCGACATCGATCAACTCTGAAGGCAGATCAAGGTCACAAATCGCATAATCAGGATTTTGAATTCCTAAGTCCTAGGAGATTGAGGTCTGCGAGTATTTTTGGACAACCTTGATGTTTTTTGTGAATTTCTGATAAATATCATCAAATATTCCCATCACGTGACTACCACAGCCCTGAAATTATGATCTTGTGATAGCAAAGAATTCCGATCCTTGATTTTGATCTGATACTCTGTTTTTTACTCAAGGTTACAAGGCTAGCTTAGTTATTTTTTGCCAATAAGTATGCCACTATTTTGAACTAACCATGTAAAAAATTATAATTTCAAAGCAACAATTTCATACGCACTTTTTTAAAAGTCAATAATTCTCTTCATTATTATTTTTCAGCACTACCATTTTTCACGTTTTTTTATAAGACAATTTTTCTGCTTTTCCGATATTTTATTAAACCCGATTTGTGTAATTTCTTACATCATAATAAATACGGATTGAATCTTCGTAATCTTTTAATTCTTTAACCTTTTCTTGAATATCGTTTTTATCGAGTTCTATTTTTTTATTTTGCATTTACATGCACGGCCATATTACTAACTATGAGTAGTCATCATTGGATTTCATCAAAAATATTAATGTTTTGATATTCCATAGCAAAATTAGATTTATAATGGGAATTTTCTAACTATAGGATGAAATACTTCAAGTACTAGATAAGGACGAAATTTTTGCTTGATATCCATGCAGAGAATACAAGTAACGAAATAAATTTTTGCACCCTCTAGGTAAAAACCTTATTATTTAAAATATCCTGATTGGGTTACATGAGGCTAAACTCTGTCTGTCTCTATCTGTTATGCATGAAAGTTGAGCACGTGACTTTATTTCTAGAATAAAAATATTTTTTATTCTGTGTTAGTTTGTTTTTAAGTTCTATCCGTGATCATGATTCGAGGCTCCTTTGTCATTCTGATTTCAGGCTTCTGATCATCCTGATTCTATGCTTATCTGTCATTAAATCTCTCATTAGGCTTGCATCTGATTTTATTTCCTGGCCTATGGGGTATCATAATTCTAGGCTTATGCGTCATCATGGCTCTAGGCTTAATTGTCATCCTGATTCTATGCTTATCTGTCATTAAATCTCTCATTAGGCTTGCATCTGATTTTATTTCCAGGCCTATGGGGTATCATAATTCTAGGCTTATGCGTCATCCTGATTCTAGGCTTTATCTGTCATTAAAATGTGATATGCTATTTTAGGCTTATCCTCCATTGATTATTTTAGGCTCATGTCTCAGTATGATTCTAGCCTGATGCGTCATCAGTTCCACATTAAGCTCAAATGTCATCAGTATTCTAGGCGTATCAGAGAAAGAGAAATCAGGCTTATGCTTGACTAAATATCTTGGCTTATTCGTCATCATGATTTCATGCTTATCCATCAACAGTTTAAGCTCATACTAGCCTATTAATAACCCCTTCGGGGCTATATTAATATAGTAGTAATTAAGAAAGCGAAAAACGAAAAGCGAAATACGTGAAATATACATTGCGGAAAATATATCATTTTCAGCGCGCCAATAGCAGGGCTTATACCAACAGCCTGGGCACGCATGCACTAATTTCTTGGAAATTTTCGCCATTCTGTAAGAGTAAATTGTATAAAATGCTTGCTGGAGCGTGCCGACAAGTGCCGCGTCTAGCTAAGCTAAATTAGTAACGCTTCTTTTAAAGTATCTTTTTTTGTCCGCCCACAACACAAGCCACTGCTTTTAAATTGGTGAGATTTTTGCTTTGCTGCTAATTTTTTTTACTTTAAAGTTCTCTTAAAATGGCTACAAATTGTGATATATAAACTTGATCTGCATGTGTTTAAGGGACATAGTTAATTGTAGAAACTCGCTCAAATTCAGTCCTGTAAGTGTGAGTCTATTTGGCTAAAATTTAAAACTTTTCTGTCCTATAAATATTCGTGGCATGTTCACAGTAAAGAACTAAGTAACTAAGGAACTTAAGTCATTATTATCCTTTTCAATCGCTATTTTTTATTACCTCTTTATCTCTTCATTTCTTACCTTTGCTGAAACTTCTTCATTCCCTCTTCCCACACTCTTATTCTTCCTTTTTAACATTGCCTTGCCTCCCAGATCTTCTCTTTTCTCCCTTACCTACTACAACTACCTCTTTTCCTTCTGCCTTTGTCTGCGCCTGCGCGGTCAGTCCGAGCCCCTTACAAGGCGACTCAAGCGACTGCTCGACGAGTACTCGGACGGCCTCGCGGTGCCCAAGGAGCTGCTGCAGAACGCTGACGATGCCGGAGCTACCGAGGTCACCCTCGTCTACGACTGTCGCGAGAACACCGGCTGGCGCAGCTCCGAGTCGCTGCTCGATCCCTCAATGGCCGACTGTCAGGGACGCGCGCTGTGGGCCTTCAACAACGCCACCTTCAGCGACGAGGACTTCGACAACATCCTCCAGCTGAGCGGAGCCACCAAGCTGGAGAAGACGGCCAAGGTCGGACGCTTCGGTCTGGGCTTCAACTCGGTCTACAACCTGACCGACGTGCCGCACATTCTCAGCCGACACCGCATGCTGATCCTGGATCCTCACGGTGAGCGCAGGGGCGAAGGCTACTTGGAAGCCGTGTATGCGGGTCAGGGCGAGAGGGACACTGGCGTCGAGCTCGACTTTCGGGCACAACCGGAACTGCTCGACCGATACGCCAATCAGCTCGCACCGTTTGCTGGAGTCTTGGGCTGCAACTTGCATGCGTCTGGAGGCGACTTCAACGGAACGTTGCTGCGCCTTCCATTGCGCAATGACGCTCAGGCTGCAAAGTCCAAGATCTGCGATCGCGTGTACTCTAATGAAGAGATTCTAAGCCTGTTGAGACTGGCTGCAGAGCAAGCTGACGCAATGCTTCTGTTCACTTAGACTGTGAGAACGTTCCGAGTTCTTTTCCTTCCGTCTACTGCAATCAATCCCTCGACAGATACTCAGCTCGTGTTTTCTGTTCACAAGAAGCCTCTGAACTACTTCCAGCGCCACTCCGTAAAGCTTCAGCCGCTACCATTTGCAAGCATGACTCAGGCTGATCAAGAGTTCGCTGCTCAGAGCTCTACACTCAAGGTAGCTGAAGCGCTGGTCAAATCTTGTTCACAAGGAGCACAGCTGCACGCAAAAGAAGCTCGATTCCAAGCAACAATTGAGGTAGAGATAAAATTAGGAGATGCAGCTCGTGACAATTTTCAAATATCTGCTCAAGACTCGACTAGAACGTGGCTCGTGTGCACGGCTGTGGGCTCCGGACACTCTCTGAAAGTAGCGATGGAGCAGCGCCAGCTCGCCTAATTACTTACCTTGATGGCCCCCGTAGGAGCCGTGGCGCTTCCCATCGACCAGTCCGCGACCCTCATGCCGCTGTCACGCGACACCGAGCCTGCATCGCTGCTGTTCTGCTTTCTTCCGCTTCCCGTAGAGAACCCGTTCCCCGTGATGCTGAACGCGAGCTTCTCGGTCACGTCGAGCCGACGTCACCTCAACGAGGTCACGGTCGACGAGAAACAAGGCGTGTGGAGTCTGGGCCAGTGGAACCGAGTGCTGCTCACTGACGTCATTTGTGCTGCCTACATCGACGCTCTGAAGATAGTTTCTGGAATGAGGTTGGTCAATGCAGAGATTGCGCAAGAGCTGTGGCCTCGATTCGACAATACAACTCTGAGTGTGTGGAGACCTCTCTGATTCAGAGTTTCTATGATGTTGTTCTTGAGAGCGACACGCCGTTGTTCTACACATCAGCAGGCTGGAAGAGTCTCCAACACACAGTGTTTCTCGATCCGACCGTTATGAGCTTAGGTGGGATATCAGACTGTTTAAAGCGTCTTTCAACAGGACTTGTTCGTCAGAACGAGGGCGTTGCATTGCTGACAGAGGGAGTTCAACGAACAATCGAGCAGCTGCAGAAGAATCACAAAATCCAACAGCGCACGTGGTCAGGAGAGACTTTGCTCCTGAACTTTGTTGCAAACATGTCCCGCCTGTGGCAATTGGGCTACTCAGACGACTGCTTTGAAGCCATCAAATTCCTACTAGAAGCTGTTGGTCAGCATGGGCAAAACGACTGGAGCTCAGTTTCTAAAGTTGTTACACAAAATGTCAAAAAGTCTCTGATGCAGTATTGCTGTATTCCAAACGTTGGAAATGTGCTATGTACGCCGTCACAGCTGCTCGATCCAGGCTGCACTGCAGCAAGGCTTTTCGAAAGTAATGCCAGTGTGTTCCCACGCAGCGATCTAGCGACACCACAGAGACTTGCAGCGCTTCGCTCAATCGGTCTTCGCGTGGACCTCACCTGGAATGAGGTGCTCAACCGCGCCCAGTCAGTTTCTCAATTGTCAGACCCCATTCGATACGAGCGCATTGTGATACTGCTTTCCTACTTGGATTCTTTTGTGTCAAGATTCAATCAGCCACTTGGTCAGCTACAAAGCATACCGTTTCTACCTGCTATGAGGAGACCTGAGAACAGTTGCCTCGTCTGGAGGGCCGATCAGTTCAACAATATGCAACTGTTTTTGCCAACTCAACTCTTTCATTCGAGCTGTAAGGATCTTAGCTGTGCTATGCAACTAATTTTGGACGATTCTGTGCTTCGTGATGTCTTGCCGTCAAGGAGAAGTACCTTCTTGGAGGAACTCGGGGTACTAGGTCGACATCATGTGACTCCTGATATGTTGCTGAATCAACTAGCCTCTTTGGCTAGCATCAATATCGGAAACGATGAAACTCTTAGAGTAAGCCAGTGCGTTTACCAACGGCTTAGCGAACTAGTGACTTCAGCTGCTGTTAGTCAGCAAACTATCAATTTTTTTTAAGTCGAACTTCGAATATAATCTGGACACCAGACGGCTTCATTCAGCCTGGTCACGTCAGTAGGAACAGATCTGATCCTGAGTTCCAACCTTTTCTTTGCGTTATCTCGCGAGAAATCAGCGCAAGTCAATACGCGCCGTTCTTGAATGCGGCAGGAGTGAATCGCAGTTTCAAGGCATCCCACTATTCAAGTGTGCTGAATCATCTTACACAAAAATACCAATCAAAACCGCTCGATCCGCAAGATTTAGCTCGTAGAGCTGAGTCTCAGACTTCTTGAACAAATCGGAGTTCGCCATGATAAAGCACTAACGACCGAGAACATTTTCGCACCTGACAGTGATGGTATTTTGAGACCATGCAATCAGTTGTGCTTTAACAACCTACCTTGGATGAAATCTGTGTCTACCAAATGATATCTACTTTTGTCATCCAGATATTTCTTTTGGACTGTGCACAAAGCTAGGAATACGCAACCAACGAGAAAGCATGCTGTCTCAGGCGATGCAGCCGCTGCCTTTCGGTCAGCATGAGGACCTCACTACCAGATTGCAGAACATCATCTCCGGCTACCCGCTTGGAATCGAGCTCTTCAAGGAGCTCATCCAGAATGCAGACGACGCTGGAGCGTCCAAGATCTGCTTCATCCTTGACCGTCGGTCGCATGGAACCGAAAGGGTGTTGAGCGATAACTGGAAGGAGCTGCAAGGACCAGCGCTGCTTGTGTACAATGACTCGGTATTTTCTGAAGCGGATATTGAGGGAATTCAAAGTCTCGGACTAGGGTCGAAGCGAAACGACGCTTGGAAGGCAGGGCAGTACGGAATCGGGTTCAACTGTGTGTACAACATCACGGACGCGCCTTCGTTTTTGTCTGATGACGAAGTATTTTGTGTGATGGATCTGCACTGCCGTTACATGCCAGGGTCCACTTTTGCTTCACCTGGAGGAATGTATAAGGACCTTCAGCATTTAAAAGAAGTTTTTCACGATGTCTTTGCCGGATTTCTTCCAGAATGTCTGCCTCAAAAAGGCGGCACAGTGTTTCGATTGCCACTGAGGACACCGAAGTTCGCAAATAAGTCGAAAATTTGTGACAAAGCTGTCAGCCCTGACGAAATCAAAAGTCTGTTTGATGCTTTTGAGCATGAAGTTGCACGAATCGCTTTGTTTCTTTTAAATCTACGAGAGTTGGAGCTTTCCGAAGTGCTGCCTAATGGTGAAAAGAAAACACTTTTTCTGGCTTCGTTGGAGGCTAAAAATATCTGCGGAAGCTTCGATTACTTTAAATCGCAATGCCAAAGCGCGAGCCAGCAGCTTCGGAATCGTGGAGCTCAGTTACATAATTTTGCTATGAGCTCAGTCACGTACGAGTTAACAATAAACTGTGTAGGTACAATGACTAAGTCGAAAAATAACTGGCTAGTAGTGCAACAGCTTGGCGGTCCGATCACATCGGTTCCCGCTGAACTCGCGCAACAAGTTGCCTCAGGAAAGTGGCGTCTGCTGCCAAAGTCTGGTGCTGCCGCAGCAATTTCGACAATTGGCGGTTTTGATGGTCACGTGTACTGCCTGCTTCCTCTGCCAGTGACAACGGCGCTGCCGATTCACGTCAACGGTCATTTTATCCTGGATCCATCAAGGAGATCACTGTGGAAAGCCGATGGACTTGCAGATTTCAAGGAGCAATGGAATCACTTTTTGGCCACACAACTTATACCTGACTGCTATGGAAGCTTGCTTCAGACAGCAAAGGCATATTTTTCGAAGATTGATAAGTCGCAGGAATTTCTTCCAGAATTCTTCCTTCTTCCAGAATGTCGCAATAGCAATCAATACATTTGGGAAGAACTAGCCAAAATTTTCTTTCAAAAGGCATTCAAGCATAGATGGGCCATTTTTCCGGTTCTTCAAGGCGAAGATCGGCAGCTGACGTGGCTGCCGCTTGCGCAGAATGCAGACGATGTCGATGGCAGCGCTGCATTTCTGACTCCGCAAAACGTCACTAATTTTCTTGAAAGCACTCTCAGGAAGCTGCGGTTTCCACTGCTGGTTCCGAATCACGTGGGCCTGCTTCAGTCCCTTCAAAACTCTGCTTGTTAATGCTGAGAATGTTGTGGCACTGCTTTCCTATCTAATCAGAGGATTACGCAATCAGCTCCATAAACTTCATGGAGCTCCATTGAATCTAAACTTTGGCAATCGACTCGCTTTGTTTGGGTCTGGAGACCGTCTGTTTCTGTCAGAGTTCTATGACATTTTTGAGCATTGCGAAGGGAAACACGCGTTTGCCCACCCAAAAACTTTTTTTGCCTTTTCGCCGCAGGAAAAAGACAATCTAAAAGCTACAAAGCTGTTTTCTAATTTTTTTCTGGACGAATTCGCCGCGCTTTTTTTCGAGATGCAAGCGAACATCTACCGCACAGACACACTTTACTTGGCTTCTTCTGAGCTTACCATTGGCGGAAAGGCATTCAATCAGTGGCTTCGTCGAACTTGGGAGTTTTTTAGCAAGTTTTTTAGCCCCCCATTTCAGAATCCAAAAGATTTACTTTTGCACTCAGAACTATCTAGAGCTCACCTGATTCCTGTCAAAGATTCGCGACTGTGCAGCATCCTAATGGCGCCTTGCGTTTACGAGCCACTTCCAGACAGCCTCGATGACTGCAGCAGAGCACTCCAAGATTCCCTTGAGCAGCTGAGCGCTCCTTCGCTCAGCATGACGGACTTGAAGCTGGTCGGATCTCTTTGCGGCAACGTCAGAAAGCCCGAGTCCATGCTGAGAGTGATGGAGTTCGCTCTCAACGAGAATCCGGAGAGGTCAGCGATAAATGAAAAGCAAGCAGTGAGCTTTCTTCTGTACATTCTCAGCTACTGGAATCAGCTGAGTGGCACACTCGGTGAGCAGAAAGTTCTGGAGCGAGTGCGCCGCTTGCCAGTGTTCGTCACATCTGACGGTCAGTGCTGTGCGCTCAACTCTCAGCAGGCCTGCATCTTGCCACATTCGCTTGTTGCTGACGAGATGAACGCATGGAAGAGCTCCAGCAATGCTTTATTTCTAAAGGATAACTTTAAGGTCCGACCATTGTACAGCAAACTGAAATGCGATGAGATGGCAGAAACCGAAGTCTACGCCAGTTTTATCCTTCCTGTCTTTTCCAAATTTTCTGACGAAACGAAGAAAAAGCATCTTGAAAGATTGTCCGACTTGAGTTGGAGCTTTGATAGAATAAAAACACATCAAAGTGATTTATTCCAAAAGCTTACTTGCGCTTTGCGAACTTCAGAACTCATTCCTCATCAGGGAAAGTGGTGCAGAGTTGATACGTTCTTTGATGACCAGGTCAAAATATTCAAGGAGTTTCTGCAGTCAGAGTGTTTCCTACCGGCGCCCTATAATGAAGACAGATTTAAAACACTGATGAAGTATTCGGGCTTAGTAATGGAGTGTTCGGCTGAAATCGCGCTGAATTTTGCTAATCAGCTTTCAGCAGATGGATTTGTTCTGACGGTAGAGATAACGATGAAGAAGTCAGAAATTTTGCTTCAGTATATCGAGAGCCCCGAGTTCGCAATGCGCCTTTCAGTTCGAACTGAAAGGATAATTCGTCAACTCGCTCAAGTTCCATTTGTAGTGGCCAACTGTGATGAAAGGCTAAGAAATCTGTGCCAATCGGACAGTTTCAGAATGGCAAGCCTGTCCCAATGCGCCCTGTTCGAAGATCGCTTTCTCTGCTGGACTGTCATGCCATACGCACCGAGCTGCGTTGGTAGGAGAAGTTGCTTCGTCAATGCAATGCCATCAGTAAGCAATTAGCTTTTCCTGCTTCACGTCAGAAACATCTTTTCAACGCCAGAGTTTACATCTCCCGATTTGCAAGGCGAGATGGAAAATCTCAGGGCTGCTGTCATGTCGTCTGTGTACACAAGACTATCTGAAATTTTGAATTCTAGAATGGGCAACTTGGTGCAGTTTTTGAAAGATATCCCATGTGTTTTAATCAAAACTGGAAACGGCAGATCGAGTTTTGTGTCCGCATGTAGAATCACGCAAGATGTAAACTCTGCCGTTTTGCCGTACATTCAGGCGTGTCCTTCCAATCTGACATCATTTCGCCGACTGTTTTTACACCTCGGAGCCACAGAGACGGCAACTTTGGAACAGCTAAGACTTGCTTTGGAACTGATTCGGAAAGAACAGAAAGATGTACTCAGTGAAGAGCAGTGTAAATCAGTCTCTCACTGTCTCTCCAGTATCATTGTCCTGTTAGAGCGCGGTGGAACGCTGCATTTCCAACCCAATAAAATCCTCTTTCTATCCAAAAGGTCCCAAAAGAAGGCAGAAAAGAGAGAAAGCCCTGTTGGTGGTTCGTTCGAGCTCGTAGACTGTCGCAGTCTGACCATCAACGACTCTGAAGCCGACAATCAGAGACTTGTGGATGCACCGGGTGTGCAGTTTCTCGATCTGAGCTTCTGCGAGCTGGGCACAGACAAGCTGCGTCGGCTTTACTTTCATTTGGCGGCGGACATGGGTCTGAAAAAGTTAAGTGACAATGTGAGTGAGGAGCTAGTCTCAGACATTCACAAGGAGTGCGACGACGCTGAGAACTGTGAGGCTCGACAACTCGTCCAAGCTAAGCTCAGCCATCCTGTGCTTCACCAGTGCATTGTGAGCATCATGCTGCACGGAAATCAAGATCAATCAATCAAAGGAGACGAAAAGCTCACGTCTGTGACATCTCTGATATCCAGGTTCTCAGTAGTGTGTCTTTCAGAGCTGCGAACTTGTCTGCTGCTTAATGGTGTCAAGCAGCCAGAATCAGAGGAGGACAAGAACTTTTTTCTAAATAAAGAGCGAATTCTAATGAATCATTCGACAATCCCAGGCAGCAACACAAACGGTGACATAAAGCACTTTTGGCTGATGGATTTTGCCCATATCGTGCTAGGGATTTTAGGTAACGGATTTAATCTTTCGCACGAGCAGAAAAATAATTTGCATCGAGTGCTTTTTATGGACGATCCTATGAGTATGCAAAACGTTTTGAGCAGATTGAAGATCACACTTCATCAAACATGTGAGCAGCAGTTCGAAGAGCCAAGTTTAGTCGCTGACCCGAGGATCGGTGAGCCAGTACCCGAGTTCGAACATTGTCTGCTGAAGCAACTACCAGCAAAGCCTCGGAGCATGTTAAACAAAGTTGTGGCTTACAAAAAACCAGATGGTGAACTTGTCTTTGCTCAGGTACTGGAAAGAGATCCTGGTAGTGGCAGTGATAACCAATGGACGAGCGAGTTCATCGTTTCAATTGGCAAGGGTTCGCGCATTAAAGTCCAAATTTCTGAGCTGTATTTAATTGAGGAGCAATGCACCTCCCAGAATATTGACTCATCAAACAACTCTGAAACGCTCGAAACGACAGTGAACGGGCTGCTGAGCAGCGCAGCCTCTTTACCTACGGAACAGCAGCGTCAAGTTTTCCAGCGAATTCTGGCTCACTACTCGGATAACTCGGATAACTTTGACCAAGTCAGAAGGATTGATGAAAATCATGGCTGGACCAGACAGTTTGACGGATGCATTGGCGAGTGGCGCGAGAAAACGACGCGGGTGAGAAGATATCGACAGATCATCGTAGCCGAGGAGGTATTTGAAACAATGCGAACTGGAAGTTACCGCTATAGCCGCAGCGGGAGACAGGGCCGATCTGGGATCGGTAGAGCCACAGGAATTTTCAATGGCTTCGGCCCAGCAAACTCGGCCAGAATGTCAACTTGCGGGTCCCCTGACGATGCGGAGCGATACCTCAAGACGGCGGGGCACGACCTGAGCTCGGCTGCTCGATTGGCCGAAGCCGGCGAGTTCAACTGGGCCTGCTACCTTGGCTGGCAGGCCGCTGAGAAGGCCCTGAAGGCCCTGCTGATGAAGCAGGGACAACCTGTCGAGCGTAGTCACCAGCTCAGCCAGCATCTGTGCTGCATCTCGGGCAGCGACCTGCAGAGAAGCCTAGCGGATCACGTGACCAACCTTGCCGGCGCCATCGTCGACGATTGTCGGTATCCAAGCGATCGCAGCCGACCGTGGGTTCCATCGGAGGTGTTCGGAGCGGATCAGGCGGAGCGGGCTCTACAGGGAGCTGAGGGCGTCGAGCGATGCGTCTCGGCTGCATTCGCTGAATAAGATTGTCAAAAACTTTTTTTAACTAGGCAGGTAACGCATGCCCAATTCATTCGGTTCAGGGCTGGTTTCCCAATTTCTCGAAACATTAGCTCTATAACTTTGAGTTCTTTTCAATGGGTGTAATTTTTTATGATATTTATAGATCATATTATAGCACTGAATGCAATAAAAATTTTGTCTTATTCAATAGTCGATCCATTTCTTTAATTAGCTAGTTTGTAGCTAACGACGTTTCTTAGGTCGGCTAACTTGAGGGCCAACCAATTCTTTTTTAAGTTATTTTCTCGTAGCTATCAATATTTTATTACTTTAAGATCTTGAGTAAGTTTATGAAGTTTTTTTATGGTTTATTAAGCTGTTACAGCAATCAAGAACTTTTTTATTCTGTTATTTTTGTTGCAATATTCTAATTCTAATGGTCTAATACTTTGTCCACCAGAGGTGGATTTTTATGAAGGAAGCACAAGTGACAATTCTCAAAATTAATGAAGAAGAAGGGGTGAAAATTTGACAAGTTACAAGTAGATTGATTGTTCGCTTTTTTAGCCATAAAAAAGTGGTTAAGGCTCTTGTCAACGGGGTATTCATTGACTTTTAACAATAAATAATGTGTATCTAAGTTAGAGCAAAATAAAATGTCATTTGTCAATTGTCACTTTTCACTTTTAACACTTGTCACTACTTCCTTCATGAAAACCACACCCTAAGAGTGCTTTATCAATGGCGAGGCTGTTAGGGTATTTTGTTTATGGAATTTTATTGTGTATTTCCACCCTTTTGCTGTGACTTACTGTTCGAGTGTATCTAATTGTCCACCTTATAAAAAATCTTATACTAAAATAATGTACTTAAATAATATTCTTATAATGATGAAATTATTTGCTAGTTTACGACTCGTACAACAAATAATAAAGACTTTTTGTTAAAAAAAATTTGTTTGGATCATTATTTTAAATGATTTTTGTTATAATTTTTCTTTTTTCGATCCCTGTGTGCTTTGAATTTAACTTTTTTACGTTTTTTGTCGAATTTCTCTGACCCCATTTTTCTAAGCTTAATCCAGTAATTAAAATCCAAACGGTTTGAATGAAAAAATAGTGGATAAAGAAGTTTAAGTACTATTTCGATATTTTAAGTACTATTTGTGTTTTCTGACAGAATATTTAAGCTACGTCGAAAAATTAAGCAAATTTCATCGCATTATATTTTACTTTAAATTCAAACTTATGGAGTCTTACACGTACAAAAGTCAAATTTTTGAAAATTCTAAAAAATTGAATTAGCTTCTAGCCGAATGTACTTTACCGGTAACAGTTAATCCACTATCTCCTTGCTCATCGTAAACAATTAACCACCCTGACTTGTTAAGTGCTTGTCGATGATTGTCGCTTCGAGTAGTTGATTTCAATGTTCAAAAAAATTGCTGATTTAGCAAATAAACCTGGCTTTTGGTCTAATAATTTGTTTGTTAAACAAATATTTCACTTGAAATTCACACAAGCTTGACACTTTTTGGTTTATATATTTATGATGTGCGAGCCACCCAATAGCGGCTGACTAAAAGCTCATAGCGATTTATGCTTTGTCTCGTCCTCTCGAAATTAATTGTTTTATATACTACCTGTAGTATCCTAAATGTGACCCAATGAGTTTGAAAAGAGTCATACCATTCATATCTTTAAAAATTGCCAAGATATTTGGTCTAATCAACGTGAAATAGAGTCGCGAATGACAAATTAAACGTTCCCAATTGCGATTGCAATAAAGAATTTAAAAAGCTAGTTAATTTATCTTGCTATCTCGATCGCTAATCCTTATAATTGATTCGGAACCAATCAGTTGCTTTTATATCATAAAAAGCCCAGCCCTGTTAAAGAGATACACCTGAGAGCAGAACTGAGTAGCCTCCCACCCAACCAATCAGCAATGACACTTTAAGTAGAAGGACGGGACACTTCACTACGGAGATAGGAAATTTGCAGTTTTTCAACAAATTTAAAGATTGCGCTCGATTGGAAGCAGATACAAACCTCATCTTTTGATATGTGCTTCCTGCCTTCTTACTCTATCGAACTATATATGTCCTTATTTCTGAAATATTAATCTTTAAATTTTTTTCTTGAAAAGCATTTGTTGAAAATTATAATTTCTATTAAATTGGTATTTTACATGCTGCGCAGGTTCTGATCCTCTTATAACCAAGTCTGTTTTATTTAAAGAACATTTCTATCAATCAGCATTTTGGATGATTTTGCTGGTCCAGTCACATATCAATGTCCGATTCTCTCTGGATTGGCGATTTGTCATTTAGTGGTTTTTTACGAAGGTGAACTAATATCAAGAAAATAATAAGAAGATCAATTTTTTCTAAATTAAGATGTACGTAGTTCGACAGAGTAAGAACGCAGGAAGCACATATCAAAAGATGATGTCTGCATCTGCTTCCAATCGAGCGCAATCTTTAATTTTATGTTGAAAAACTGCAAATTACCTAACTCCGTAGTGTATTTTTTCGCGAAGATTTGACTCCAAAAACTTTCCAAGAAACGATGTGTCCCGTCCTTCTACTTAAGGTGTCTTTGCCAATCAGATGCTGTTCCAGTCGCCAAGTCAAGTCGCTAATCCGGCTAGTCGAGCTCCAAAATCGTCGTCCGTCCAGACCTTTCGCTGATGATGTTGCTGCTGGCTCCAACTGTTGATGATGCTACTGATGACGATGCTGAATGCTGACTCCTTTGCAATCCGGGCGAGGGGGAAGTCACAAGATAAGGGGAGAGCCAGTGAGCGCAGCCTAGCGGGTGACTGGACCGTGGAACACGTCTGATCTGAGGGTGTCTCCGAGCGGCGCTATTTACGAGCGTATAGGTTTCCATGGCGCCGATTTGTTATAGTTAGCGCCGAATTTTCTGATTGGTTAGCGAACTTTTGTTATACTCTGCGCCGACTATTCTGATTGGTTGAGCTTGTTGCTACCCAGCCCCACCCCACAAGGGAACCTCACCGGGGACCGGGGGTAATAAAACTGGCGCCAGGTTGTCGCATAAAAAACATGATTTATGAGCAAAAATTATTTATGGCTTTTTGGATTAGCGCATCGAACAGTAAAGCGGAAACATACATTAGAAAGGTTAGGATTAGGAGAAGGTGAAGATGTTGAAGAAAGAAATATTAGAGTAATTCCCAAGGTACTTTTAGGGGTCAGAAAGTTAGCTGTCAAATTTGACAGGAAAAAGGTAAAAAGAGAACAATAGGAGAAGTCATAAATTATCCAACTGTCAAATGTATCGAAATAAACCCCGTCACGTGACTCCCCAGACGCCGACTGGCGCCATACACCAGAGGTCACGAGACACGTAAACAACCCAGGACCTCTAGAGGTCAAAATATTATAGCTTACGAGATTAATTTAGTAATCTATAGAGAAGTGCAGGGGGTAGAGAGAGGAGTGCAGGGGTTAGAGAGAGGAGTGCAGGGGGGTAGAGAGAGGAGTGCAAAGGGTAGAGAGAGGAGTGCAGGGGGTAGAGAAAGGAGTGCATGGGGTAGAGAGGAGTGCAGGGGGTAGAGAGGGGTGCAGGGGGTAGAGAGAGGGGTGCAGGGGGTAGAGAGAGGGGTGCAGGGGGTAGAGAGAGGGGTGCAGGGGGTAGAGAGAGGGGTGCAGGGGGTAGAGATAGGAGTGCAGGGGGTAGAGAGAGGGGTGCAGGGGGTAGAAAGAGGAGTGCAAGGGGTAGAGAGAGGAGTGCAGGGGGTAGAGAGAGGAGTGCAGGGGTAGAGATGGCATAGGGATAGGCGCAGGGGTAGGGAAGGCTGCAGGGCGTCGGAAAAGGTGTAGGAGATGCAGAGGGTGGAGGGAGGGGCTAGGAAGAGGCGCAGGGGTAGAAAGAGGTGTGGGTTTTGCAGAAAGGATTTTCGCTACTATTAACTCTGCAAGGATATAAGATTTAACTGATTTGAATTTAATTTTACTTTAATTTACATTTTACAGCAGAAGCCTAAAAAGAAAACAAACTACTGACAGTAGCACAGTAGCGTACAAAGACCCGTCAGCGCCAAGCCCGCGCGAATGAAAAAAAAGTGCGTCCTCATCATTTCCTAGGATTGAATTGCTCAGTATCGAGGATTCTGCATGCTGCATTGACTCGCAAGCATCGGGCATGCATAGCTGAGTGTTAACCGCACAGTACGCAATAGATAAAATGGATAATACCCTCGAGTGGAGCGAGATAAAAAACGACTCTAACGATCGAACGACCTTCTAGCTATAGTCCTACTTTGTACTTGTACTAAGCTCTCGCCTCGGGCTACTCAAGCGAAAAGCCATAGTCGCCAACATAGAGGGACAACTATAGGAATGCGGAGTTGGGTTGGGTTGTGTTGCCTTCGTAGGGGATAAGACTCCTGAGCCACTCTATTAACGATTGGACTTATTTATTTCTTCGGCGTATATAGAAGCATGCAGCTACATGTGGCCATATATATATATATATTTTGCAGTTTGTCAAAATTCCGTCTAACCGAGTTCGGTTTGGGATTGAGAAGGGAAGACAGAAACAGAGAGAGAGAGAGGGAGAGAGCGAAAGAGAGGCTGGGGGGCAAGAGCACCTCATTATCTTCACTTCTTACTATGTTGCACTCCGTCTAGATTGTATCCAGTCGAGGAGTGCTAAGTCTAATATCTGGAATCATGACTGCTTTTTTTCATGATAAATAAACAGAAAGTAATTTCTTATTCTAATAATCATGTAGTTTAGTGTAATCTCTTCAAAATTTGAATAAACAGAAACGTTTTTATTTTATCAGTTGATTAGCAACTCGAAAGCGTTCACTAATCCAGTTATCTGTGTTCAAGAAATCCTTGGCTCACTGCATAGAAAAGATTCGTTGGCAAAGGAAGGAAGGATTTTGTCGCCGCAGGGGGGGGGTAACTGGACGGATAAGGCTTAACTATCCTTGGGAGAACTAGCGTTGCATGTTCTCGTAGCTCGAGCAAATGGAGAGAGAGATACGCAGCCCCGGAGTGGGGGAGTTTGGTTCTTGCTCCAGACTCTACAAATATTGTGGTCAAAAGGTGGAGCCTAAGTAACAAACTCGAGCTGCGTACACAGACACACACTCACACACACGCATATCGAATATCCATCCGAGTCTGAGAGACGTCGAGATAAAAAGAATAAGAAAATAAAGTTGATAGTTGTCAAGTAATAAGACTGATACTATATTGCTAAATTTTTTGTCAAATTTATCACAGGGAAAGAAGTGACCAGCGTTCGTTTCGTCCGGAAACTGTGAGCCAATAACTTTATTTTATCATTGTATTTATTTTTCCATAGAAATTATATTTTTAGTGTAAATATATGTTTTCATAATACTAATTTCTCTATAAGTTCAATAACTAGCAATTCTCGGAATGTACCTAAGCCTTATAGATTTATTCAAGACTTATACAGAATCTTTCTAGATCAATTTTGGTGAAGCACTGAAGTTCTCTAGATCTATCTTGGCCATGTACTGAAGTTCTCTAGATCTATCTTGGCCAAGTACTGGAGTTCTCTAGATCTATCTTTGGCCATGTACTGGAGTTCTCTAGATCTATCTTGGCCAAGTACTGAAGTTCTCTAGATCTATCTTGGCCAAGTACTGAAGTTCTCTAGATCTATCTTTGGCCATGTACTGAAGTTCTCTAGATCTATCTTGGCCAAGTACTGAAGTTCTCTAGATCTATCTTGGCCAAGTACTGAAGTTCTCTAGATCTATCTTTGGCCATGTACTGGAGTTCTCTAGATCTATCTTGGCCTTGTACTGAAGTTCTCTAGATCTATCTTGGCCTTGTACTGAAGTTCTATAGATCTATCTTGGCCTTGTACTGAAGTTCTCTAGATCTATCTTGGCCTTGTACTGAAGTTCTCTAGATCTATCTTGGCCTTGTACTGAAGTTCTCTAGATCTATCTTGGCCTTGTACTGAAGTTTTCTAGATCTTTTTCGACCAAGTATATAATGTTTTATAGACTTTTTAGGCAAATTACTGAAGCAAATGTTATCTACATCGAACTTATAATTTTTTGTGTCCATTGACAAAACTATACATTTTTGTTCGTAAAATTCGGTGGAGGCTATTTCAGCTTAAAATAAATACACTGATTCGACAGAAGCATGCATGGAAAACGGCCATGCATGGAAAACGAGTTGATAATTAAGGGGTCCATTTGTTGAATCAACGGCATACTATCGCTCAAGGTGAGTTATACAATAATATTCCGTTGCTCGAATAAATTAAATGCGCTTTTTGCTGTTAATCCTACTCACAAGGCAAGTAAGTAGAAAAAATAGTGTATAAAGATATTAATTTACATTTATACGCATACACAATTTGACGCTATGAATTTAGGTCGAAATTGAATTTTAGATAGAAAATTACATTCTCAAAAATTTCTGTCGCATTTCTTTGACCTTCGTACAGTTTCTTTAGCCAACTCTCTGAGCTTTTCCAATTTTTTTCCATCCCATCAACCGTAATCTCTCAACCTGTACCCTCATTTTCCTTCATATTTCTGCGGGAATGAAACAAAATCAAAGTAACCTTATCCACAAGGCTTTACATCTCTACGCGGATTGGGAAAATGCAACGGGATAACAAAATCTCAGGTTTCCGTTTATTTGCGTGTAGCGTGATGCTGGGTAGGGTAAAAAATTATGAATTATTATCATATTTGCCAAAACATGACGGAAGATTCTGTTTGATGAGTAAAATGGGCATTCTACATTAGTTGCCTTAGGTTTGGTCCCCCTTCTACTGTATATTCACAGCCTTGTAGTTACCTGCATCAACTGTAGTTTTTAGGCCTCAGAGTAATTCCCTATAAATTATAAATTTACAATTGAGTAGAAAAGAAACTGTAAAAACTGTGAACCTGTAGACGTTGAACTCGAATGAGATTTGCTGCTTGCATCTCAGCTGGGAAGCAAGATTGATGGGCTCTATATAACGGTTGTCGCTGGGAGTTAGACGCTGAATTTATTAGGGGGATGCAGTCACAAGAAGAAGGATGAACGATGAATGAACGGTTCAAGAGGAAAAAGAATGACCTAGTCGTATACGCGCGCTCAGGTAAGGTTTGAGGAGAACTTTCCCCTCCCGCGTATACCTGGCAGCGAAAGCAACTGCCAAGCAGAAGAATTATTATGACGGTCCAAGTGGCTTTGATCAAAGACCTGCTTCTTTCAAGTTGAAAAAAACGCTGAAAGAATGACGCTGCAATGGAGAGAGGAAGGGAGTGCGGTGACAAACAAAACCTGGAGCATTGGCGATACCGCGGCTGCTGCTTCAAGGTGCTCCATGAATTATTAATGAAAACTGTCGACTTTATTTCCCCTATTCTAATCAGAAGCCTCCCCCCTTTTCTCCGCTGCACCCTTCTTTAGCCTGCAGCAAAAACACGAGAGTCTTCAATGGAAGAGTTGCTCAAGGGTTTTTTTTGGTCGCTCCAAGTCTTCTTTCCTTTCCTTTCTCTTCTTCCGCTCTTACGTAGGGAGCCCGTCTAAGGAGCTATTTTTAGACTGAGCTCCGGACAGGTCCATCAGTGGGAGCACAATGGTTGTGAGGCTCCGAGACGCTGGGGTTTTCAGCACGCAGAGGACAAGAGGATTATTAGTTCTCATGCCCTACCCAAGCTTCCTCTTTCTCAGGCTTTTGAACAACAAAAGAAACATAAGTTTCTGAGAAGCGATCGTGCCTGCGCATTTGAAGGAGATATGATGGCGAGGTTTCTTGCGAAATTGTTAGCAACCAATTGGCCAGGGAAAATTGTGATTAGAGAATACTAAGAATAAATAGGTCACAGGTGCTTTATTCCTTAAAGATTAGATAAAAATTGGTTTCTTTGAACGCTCTCGACGCCACCTGAGGCTTAAAAATGCCTTTTTACCGAATGCAACAGTGAACAATGTACTATCGCCCAAAAAGTACCATTTACTCGAACGAAAACAATATTCGGTTACTTTTTCAAACCACAAAAACAACAGAAGCAAAGAAACCACAACAACATGGTACGCTGTAAAGGTGGTGAAAGGGGGGTGAGTGGCTCGGTGGTCTAGCGCGTCTGCCTTGTGAGGCCACTGGTCCAGGTTCGACCCCGCGTTGTAGGTTGGCTATTTTCCCTAGCTCGGTTTCGTGGGCAGGGTCACATTAATTTGGGACCTTTTGCATGAATTGGTTGGGCTATGGACTATTTGTGCAATTTATGCCCATGAGGGCAATCCATAGAGAGCGTACATTCCTAGAACCGCCGCTTGTACAGCCTATGTGAGTGGGTGACTGGATGCCGGCCTTTGTGTGTGTGTGTGTCTATTCCTGCATACCGTATTTAGTGTAACTGAACGCGCTTCAGGAGTCAGCGCAATGGACAGTCATGCCCAGTCGCTGGTTGCGGGACGATGTCGCTTTAAGCATCAAAGTGCCTGCAGCCCTCCTGCAGATTTAGATTCAGATTATTAGGTGGTGAGAGCAGCGTCACAGGGCGCGCCTCAGGGCCTGGGCGCGAACGAAGGCCGCGCCACCGGCAGAATCGGGGGCGCCGGCGTCAGCCAGCAGGCAATCGACGAAACGCCGAGTTCGCGCTTGTCCTCGCCGGTAGGGCGCCTGCAGCGTGAGCAGCAGCACCTCCTGCACCTCCTGTCTGGGCAGTGCGACTCGGCGCGGATGACGTGGCCTGCCAGCTGGAATCGCCGACAGCACAAAAGTTCACTTTGTCGGTCCAGGCCGGCGCGGCGATAAAGTGCCGCGTTGGAGACCCGCTCGTAGCTGATGTTGAAGGCGGCGCGCTACATGTCAGCGTGCGCCGAGTCGACTTGTTGCTCGAGCGAGTCCGTCAGCGTCCAGGTCACGGCGTTGTTCAAAGCGATTTGATAGACTCTCAATAAATTAAGATTTTTTCGATTTTTCTATTCAGGGAAAGGTTTTCAATTTCTCAAACGTTCCCCGATGAAGCTTACAACTATCCTGGTTGGATAGATCTCCCCACAGGCTGCGTAGGAGGTTGTAAAACTAAGAAACTAAGTTGCCACATATAGTCTGTCTCCATGGTGCTCAAGTTACTAACCAAACAGTAAACATGGCTGATGTAAGCAACGCAAGGTTTGCAAAGAAATGCGTCACTATATTACATCAAACCTTTAGGGAATGTACGACCAATATAAAATTCTATAGCAAGATGAATTTTATTGGGCTCTCGTATGCGGAATTGCCTTGCGCCAACACCATATATTAAACAGTAGATCTTGACTCCTGCTTAAAGAAATAAACCAACATCAGCTACAGACAAATAACAGACAGCAATGGTCAAACTGAAGCGAGCAAAATAAAACTGGAAAAATTATTGACAACTTGAAAATGTGATTAAATATAGTAATTTTAACAAATTATGACCTAGCTTTTTAAAATAAAATTTTTAAGATCGTCTTAACGTCACAGAGTCCCTGATAAAAAATCCCAGTTTCTTAAACAGGTTTCATGTCAAAAGTAAAAAGAAAGTTGCACTAAATTGATACTATCCCGATTTTCTTAAAATAGATGCGAATCTACTGAACTGGAAAGAGGTTGTCGTAGATAGAGAGGCTGATCTTTTGAGATAAAAATGATTTTTTTAGAACGAACCGTTGTTAAACAGACCGTAAACGGTTACGACTCTAAAGCACATTTTTTGCAACGCTTTTTTCTTATAATTTGTAAAGTTCATACGCATTGAATGGATGTAGCAAAAATAAAGAAAAGTTAGTCAATGCGATAATTAAATAAATAAATAAATAAATAAATAGGTTGATAGAGTGACAAGTACATTGATAGATGGAAAGATACGCTGATAGATGGATAGATTGATAGATAGATACATGTAGATTGAGCATGTATGTAAAATGCTCTAAACTCGGACTAAAATCGTTAAGGTGCGCAATACAAAGGAATTTTTTGCTTAAATAATTCTTGCTCCTATAGAGTTGCCCAAAACTGAGTCTTATGTCCGTTTATTTTAAGATGCAGTTTGCCCAGAACTGAGGTCTTCCGGATGAAATGATTGACAGGTGAATTCATTATTAAGGCCCCGAACTTTCCACTGTCTCTAAAAATCAATAAAAATGTAAATTGAGCTCCCACAAAGTTAGTCGAAAGATTAATATAGTCCTACTGAATGTTACCTTTGCCTTGAAACCAATAAACTAAAATTGGCAGCATTTGTACTCAATAAAGCCGTTATAAGCAATGAAACCATGCGGTGTCCTTCGTCTTTTATCTCCATATTTCTCGCCTTCTCCCTGAACCCTGTCTTCTGCGCTTTCCCTTTCCACTTTCCATAGTCATCTTAAGCCGCAGGATTGCAAGCTCCATCAATCGATCTATGGACACCCAGCGGTCTCTAGCCATAGCTCCAGTGCTTGCCTGCTCTCTCAGTTCATCGCCCCAACCCCCCAGTACAGATGGTGTCAGCGTTGCTTTGGTTAGTCGGTTTGATTTGATCGCGGTCCAGCGGGGTGGTGGTGGCAGCCAACTAACTAGCTAAGATAATAAAACAGATTATTGATAAAGTTGATTGCACTAATAATCTATATGTGCGAGGGACAGGCAGGGTGTAGATTGAGACTGCTGTGTGCTTAATTAACAAATGGTTGAGTCATCAGAATCGCTAGCCTAATTACTGTAATTAGCCACAATGCGACAAACTATTCAATAGACAGTATGAACCCTCTCTATCTCCCTGGCCGACACACAATAACTCATCGGTCAGCTGAGAATCACTTTATAGGCAAAGTTTTCCCAATCCAATATATTAGTATATTAGACAAGCAAATCCCCTCCCCAAAAAAACTGAACTCCATTCCGCAGAGTCAGCAGCCGCTCTTCAGTGGCATCGGAGGTTCGTAAGCTTGTTAAATACATACGGGGGGAGCTTTGGCCGCAGCAGTCCATAGCCATCACAGCTAGCGGGGTAAAGAGGAAAATTTAAGGGCCTGAAGGGATAAATATAGTGGCGTCGTACAGCGGGGGTAGCGGGTAGCAGAGACGGAGGAGGTGGAGTGGTAAGCAAGCTGCTGCTGCAGAGCAAACCGGCACTGTCAATAAATTGACTATACGTGGGGTGTGTTTCATCCCCAACCAATCCTTCCCATTTCCAAAACTGCCCACCCTTCCCCCTTTTTTCTCCTCTTCCGTCTTTCACTCCCTCGCCCTGCATTTCTCTCTCTCTCGATCTGCCAATACGAAGCGCACCAAAAAGCGCCCATAAGCGCGTCCGAAATCCCAGAAATAAAGAAGTTAAGCCCCAAAACTGTTCTGGCCGCCCACCTTGACCAACCCCAGACCTCCAAACCGTTTCCCTAACCCCGTCCGACAGTCCAACAATTCCCAATTACCAACCAGACCGTATATTTCCCTCTGCACGGACTGGGGGCGGCCCTTGAAGTGTTGGAGCGTGTGAAACAACTGCTGAGATAGACAGAATAGGTAGCTGCGCTTAAAATACACTCCCTTAGCTAAAAATACCTCACGACCCCTATCAGGCAGTCTCGCTTCAATTATACCTCCCCGCACCTGTCACAGAGACGGACAGACAAAGTGAAAGAAATTTTTTCTCCCAGAAAGAGCCGAGGCTTCTTCGACAGTTAGAAAAAAAACTGGCACGAGGCAAAATGCCAAGAAGATTTTCGACCAGTCCAGGACTGCATGTCCTCGGTTCAATCCTCAGCTGAAGCACTAAAAGCGTCCGAAAGCGTGAAACGTTTCTTCTTCCTATAGCGATAATCTGTCATTTGCACTCGTCTGACCGGAATCGCCAAAGATGGACGCCGGTTTCGTGCTCAAGCTTGGTCGAATATTCAAGACGCCTTACGGTGGCCACGGCGTGGACTTTATTGATCAGCTGAATTATCAGTTCACGGGCGGCTTAATGATAATCTTTATCGGCATCATCGGCCTGCGACAGTATGTCGGTAGGTGCTCCGCATCTCAGTTTATCAATTTATCAATCTAACTATCAATGCATCTATCCATCTATCTATCTATCTATCTATCTATCTATCTATCTATCTATCTATCTATCTATCTATCCATCTATCTATCTATCTATCCATCTATCTATCTATCTATCTATCTATCTATCTATCTATCTATCTATCTATCTATCTATCTATCTATCTATCTATCTATCTATCTATCTATCTATCTATCTATCTATCTATCTATCTATCTATCTATCTATCTATCTATCTATCTATCTATCTATCTATCTATCTATCTATCTATCTATCTATCTATCTATCTATCTATCTATCTATCTATCTATCTATCTATCTATCTATCTATCTATCTATCTATCTATCTATCTATCTATCTATCTATCTATCTATCTATCTATCTATCTATCTATCTATCTATCTATCTATCTATCTATCTATCTATCTATCTATCTATCTATCTATCTATCTATCTATCTATCTATCTATCTATCTATCTATCTATCTATCTATCTATCTATCTATCTATCTATCTATCTATCTATCTATCTATCTATCTATCTATCTATCTATCTATCTATCTATCTATCTATCTATCTATCTATCTATCTATCTATCTATCTATCTATCTATCTATCTATCTATCTATCTATCTATCTATCTATCTATCTATCTATCTATCTATCTATCTATCTATCTATCTATCTATCTATCTATCTATCTATCTATCTATCTATCTATCTATCTATCTATCTATCTATCTATCTATCTATCTATCTATCTATCTATCTATCTATCTATCTATCTATCCATCTATCTATCTATCTATCTATCTATCTATCTATCTATCTATCTATCTATCTATCTATCTATCTATCTATCTATCTATCTATCTATCTATCTATCTATCTATCTATCTATCTATCTATCTATCTATCTATCTATCTATCTATCTATCTATCTTTCTATCTATCTCTCTCTATATTTATCGAGCCCTATATCAAAATAACTGGGTTGGATTGCAATAAATTTTGCCAGAAGACAATTCCAACCGGGTCCATACGCGAGCGAACAGCTAAATTGCTTTCTCATTTCTGCGAATATTATTTTGGCCTTGGTGTCGGCTTGCCTGATGAGGCAGTGCTCGGTGCATGAAATCTTCTGTCACAGGAGACGGGAAAATTTCGCCGGCAGCAGAGCGTGAATCGCCCGATTAGCCTTGAATTGAGCGTAAAAATAGACCGAGGATAAGTGGTCTGGGCTTTCTGCGGCCGCGGCCTTCGAGAGTCGGCCATCCTTGGAGACCTAAGGAAACAAGTGGGCCCTGATGGGGCGGTGAGTGCTTCCTCCCAGAGACTGCGCGAGCCGGGTTAGCGGGATAAGGGGATGGTCGCGGACATTCCTCCCAGGAGGATGCGGATTTTCTGAGCATGGGCCTGGCTTAGTCGAGGCTGGTTAAAGAATTCCGCCACTTTGTCCCCTCAACCCGCCCCCCAGCAGCCGAGAAGCCCGGCTCCAGTTTTGGGCCAAAGTCAAGCCTGCTTTGACCTGGCGAATATCTATTTATGTGCGCTCCCCAATTCTCCTATGCTCATTCGGAGGCTCCTGTGGGACAATATATCGAACCGAGCGAGCGGGAAAAAATTGTTTGTTGCCAGGGTCTGTCGCCTCGTAGAAACCTAGCCTCCCTGGCGCAGTCTCGGTTGTGTCCTCGGTGCTGCTATCAGAATTCGCAGCTTGCGGCCGTCCCGGAGCCAACTTGGTGTTGCTTCGATTTTCGAACCCTCCCTCTGCTAGTTCCAGCCCTCCTCTCATTCCATTTTCCTGTCGTCTAAATCAGCCAAAACTCGGAGTAGTTGGTGCTCAACAGCATCGAGCGCAGGGGATGGGGGAACGGAATGAAACTTGCAGAGCCTCGAAGTTGAGCTCGAACAAATTTGTGGACAAACTGGCTCTGGAATTTTCCAACTAGTTTCGGTTAGTTGCGGGGCATTGCAGACTTCGAAAATTGGTTCAACATTGTAAAACGATACCCGTAGCGACCGGAAACCAAATATTTATGGGGTACTGCGATCCACTTGTGCACGATTATGGCTAGAAATTTGACATTTAGGGCCGTTTAATTTCGGCGTGTGTGTTTTGGTAGACAGCGTTTTTCCTCTTGTTAATCTATATGCTTACTATCAGTGCAGTCGTGACAGTTGGTTCTAATAGGGAATGTGCCACAGTAAAATTCCCAGTCGTTGTTTCGGGATACTTTTTTCTAACGCAAACCGAAGTAGGATAGCAGGGTTAAACAAAAATCCCAAAAATAACGAGCATAAGTGAAGAACTTTGGCGACACTCGGCAGACTTTGGTTTTGGTTGCTATGCTATCCTGACATGCTTAAAAAGCAACCGGCCAGTTTTATCTTATATTCCTAAATATGTAAGAAGCTATGAGATTCAAACAAATGATTTTAGCTAACATGAATGTACTAAAATACATAAGAAGCGGTATTCATGAGACAAAAGTACACTGAAAATGTTTAGATCTTTCGGGAGCATAAGCGGGATGCAGTAACAATAACAGAGGAGTTGTAGCCTAGTGGCTAGGGCGCCTGCCTCATGACCGGAAGGTCGGGGGTTCGAGTCCCGGCCCTAGGAAACAATTTGTGCCCTTGAGCAAGGCACTTGATCCCGCATTGCTTCAGTCCACACAGCTGAGATTGGGTACCAGTTTGAGCTGGGTAAATTTAGTGTGGGTGTTGCGGCCCCTCCAGCCCGTCAGGCTGAAAGCTGTACACAGTCCTCGGATGCGCCGCGCAACTAGCTGCGGCTGTGCCGTGGGCTGAACATCTGATCGAAAGGTCGGGTGTCTAAATTTATTATTATTTTATTATTAGTAACAAATTAAACTGCATTTTTAACATCGAAACTCTAAGTAGCAAACCAATGACAAGCCATGAAAGATATAAACCTTATCTACTAATGATTTTTCATAGAAGTCGCGCACTGGTCACTGGTCAGTTGTGGTACTCGTATTCCAGTCATAAGAGACTAGCAGCACCATTGCATGCAGGACGCTAATACATTGTTAAAGAAAAAGAATGTGTTTTAGTAGACATGGAGCCGAACCTGTAGGCAAGTAGAGAAGCCTCACATATTGTGTGCGTGCTTGTGTGAGGTTGTGGTGCTTGGTCTTTTTTTCTAGCTTCTATGGAACTGGAAGCTTAGTGACCCCCTCTCCAGTACTGAGCACGACAGCGCTTGGCTGCTGCTGCAAAGTCTACAATAGAGAGTTTTTTTCATAGCTCCTTGCGTTGAGAACTGACACACACTCACTCACTCACTGTCGGGATCAATAGTCCCTTGAATTCCGCACCCGCTCTCTTTCTCTCTGTCGCGCTCTATTTTTATTTTCTCCCCTCTAGCACGCTCACTCAGCAGCACCCGTGAAGGAATGAACGGGGTTAGTCATGAGTAGTTGTTGGTTTGCCGGCCTTAGCAATTTTCGCTTACGCCTTTCACCCATCCCCTCTATAGACCCCACAAGCTGCTCCTTGTCGTTTGAGACTCCACACGGTGAATTATTCAAGGGATTCTTCCTATATAGCAGCTCTGCACTGCCAGCTTCTTGCAAGTGTGTAGCCATGTGAGTGTGTGTGTGTGTGGGAGCGTGCGAGTGAGCACAGTGACCGTGTGAAGTTTTCGCCCAGCAAACTGTGTTGTAGTCATCTGCTCCAGACAGGTCCGCTGAGACTAACTGCAGACTCAGACACGCAGTTCTCCCAGTTAGCGATGAGCTCAACCATTTCTGGCTCACACTAAAATTACATTAACCAGCCATGAAACTTTCTAATGGGAGAAGGGAGGTATTATAAACTTATAATCATTCGATAGATGGCAAATGCATGTAACAATTCGTAACTTTGAAACTTTCATTTACTCGTAACTCATCGAAACTTGTTTTCACTTTCTCGAATTTCCAATTTAAGACCTCGAGGCGTCACCTTAAACTCTTAAGCTTAATTCTAAAATCCATCTGCCATAATTCTGAATCTCCTGGAGCTTCTCTGTTGACTCGATAAGACCTTACTTGAGCCCATTTTAAGTGTCAATTTAATCAGTTTTAAGCTTAACGAGGAATTATCCTCGAATCTAAAATTAATGCTATTTGTTTTTAAATTACAAAGAAAGAGCTTCCTGCTTTCTGCTTGTCGTCAAGCACTAAAATAATGGCCTAATTGAAGCACTTAGTTACTACTATGCTTGTCAAATTATTTACGAAAATTTTGCAATTTAAACAATTTCAGGCAAGCCAATCCAGTGCTGGGTGCCGCAAGAATTCTCCAAAGCCTGGGAAGACTTCGCCGAAAACTACTGCTGGGTGTCGAACACCTACTTTCTCTTCCCAGACAAGGAGATCCCGGTGCCAGAAGATCTACCCAAAGCTAAATTTATCACTTATTACCAATGGGTGGCTATAGTCCTGGCTGGTCAGGCGATCATCACGTGGATACCGCACCTAATCTGGCGGGTTGGTGCCCGACGCCTGCCCGTACTGATCAAGAACGCGCGCAACGCGTCCATACCAGACTCGGACATTCGCCGCAAAGCGGTGCAGTGTCTTGTGGCGGTGCTCGAGGAGCAGGCCGAGGCGTCTAGACGCTACTCACGCGTTCGAGGCATGGTTGACAAGTTCCTGTTCTGCTTCAGTCCGTCGTTGCGGCTAACAATGCTCTTCCTATTCGTGCGAGTGATGTTTGTTGGCAATGCTGTTGGCCAGATCTATCTGATGCAGAGGTTCATTGGCACCAATAGCACCATGTTTGGATACGAAGTGTTAAAAAATTTGATTGAAGGACGAGACTGGACAGAGACGTCCAACTTTCCCAGAGTGACGTATTGTCACCTGACTATCAGGAAACTCGGAACTAAAAATCAACCGTAAGTCCAACATAACATTTTTAATGAGTATTGATAGTTTGTTTTACTCGCCTCTTGGATTGAAAGTGTGCAATTGATGAAGCCTTGAAGTAGTTTCCTGGTGTAGAGTGTCTTTCATGAAGTGTTTGTTGAAAGAAGTTCTTGCCAGTTGAAATGTGCGCTTTTTATTCGTCTAGTGATAGTTTCAAGTAATATATTTCGCTAGTGCTTCATGCTTTCTTAAGTTTTTATAGTTTTTAATACCCTTTTACACGAGAGTATATTGAGTAGGTTAATGAAGCAGCTAAACTGATGTTTCTGCCTCGTCTACACACTGTAATGTGGCTTGCAGCAGATAGAAGAGAAAGGCAATAGCATATATTCCAATAATACCCATAACTCTAATAGCAACAATCCTATCACCCACTGCGGTGCGCAGTGCAGAATAACTTTCTATAATATGTGCCACTTAAATAAAATAAAAAAGCCAGAACTGGCTCGCACGCGTATGACGCAGATGAGCGAATGATCTATGATCCGGTTCGATGGGGCGAAAGTGGAGCCGAGCCGATCCAGTAGCCACACCGCATCTCCAGCGCTCTGCTGGATGTCTGTCTAATCTTGGTTCTTGGCGTGTCTTCCCTGCATCCCGCAACGCAGGCCATCCTCCTCCTTCTTCTTCCTTCTGCTTGAATTTCCTTCCCTTCGCTTCTCACACCCGTGGCAGCCGGACTAAAGCTTAAGTCGCTCTCCTCTTTTCCCTCGGCTCGCAAGCTTTTAAAAGCCCGATTGCACGGGCCACGGGCTATAGGCCTCTCGTTTCAACGACCCACATGCCCCATCCGATTTTCCACCACCCATCCATTCCAACCCTCCCCTACCACACGAGAGGCTATAATATCTCTTGCACTACCCGCCTCCCAGAGGGCAAACAGCTCAAACGAAGAAAATAAGAGCGGTTGCCGAGGGGGGGGGGGGGGGTGGCGGCTGGGAGGCCGGGCTTATGCAGTTGTTAGCTGGGCGAGATCCAACTCAGTCTGGGCGAACTCAAAGCTCAGAATGGAAATGCGAGCTGTTAATTTCCCTTCCTTTCCCAAACGATAAGTGGATGAGGACCGGCCAGCCCCACCACGCCACCGACTCATCAGACCTGTCCAACCTCCTCCATCTTTAGGAAAGCGCCTAAAATTTCTTGAATTGAACAGCAAAGGTTAATGGGTGAGAAATGACCATTTCCCATGTCCCCTAATTCGAGGGCATCCTATCCTTAAATTTGCGATTTTTTATTAGCCCCATCGGATGCAGCCTGTACTAATCTTGGTTTGTACTTGGACAAGTTTTAGCCTCGTTGTAGCTTAAAGGTCGTGAGTTCGAGTCACAGCTATAAGGAGACAATTTTTGCCCTTTTAAGCAAGACACTTAATCCCGCATTGTTCTAGTGCTTCAGAGATCGGGTACCAGTTTGAGTTGGGAGAAGTACACAGCCATCGGATGCGCCGACCAGCTAGCTGCGGCTGTGCTGTTGGCTGTACATCTGAAGGTTGGGTGTCAAATGTATTTTTTATTCATATATTTTTTCGTTCGGGCATATTTTTTTAACTATTTGTCCAGTATTCCTTGTCGTGCGCATGGAAAAAAACTTGATCAAATACTACAAAAGTTGCGATCGCTCATGCAGCACTGCCAAACTGCACTGAGTTTGCTTAGCGGCGGACGTGAACAAACAAAAAATTGGAGTCGAAAAATAGTTTTAAAATGTTTATGCAGACTTGTCTGCTAACCAAGCAGGTCAATAGACCCACTCGTTATTGGCCACTCGTCATTGTGTACTTGTCCTTCTTGTGTTTGTCACTCGATCGACTGAGTCCAGTAGTAGCGCAGGTTGCCGTGGCCAAACTTTCCTCCAGCTAGCTAGCTAGTAAAAATCTCCGCGTTGTTGATTTGAATGGCGACCCTCTGACAGAAAGCGGAAGGCCGTCCGCCCCCGCTCCCTTGCCAGGAGAACCTTGCCAGACGTTTCTTCAGTCTAGTAGCTGGAGCGCGAAACGAGGGGAGCAAAGTCAGAAGGGCAGGGAACAAAAAAAAGTTTTTTTTCGGGTAGCCACGTAGCATTGCACGAAAGTAAAGAAAGAATGAAAGAAAAAAAGGGGTTATATTCAAGGACCGGTGGAAGCGTTTGACGCAAACTCGTGCATATCAGGAAGTGTTTACACTGGGGGCGTCTTCGCGGTGCACTGTAAAGGAAAGTTAGAAAAATGGCCTCTTCTAGAAGAAGCGGATGAATTTCTCTCTTCCTTCCTTGCTTATTTTTCTAGCTGTTGGCCTCATGGTCTCGGCCAGTTCAACTCCTGACGGGAATTTGAACATTGATTAGTTTCATCAAGTGCAGTCTCCGCGTGCGTGCTCAGCTCTGCACGACCAAGAGTGCAACTGCACTATATAAGTCGCTTCACTTAAAGCATGGAAACAGATGAAATTAGGGCATATTTACACATTTAATAATCTACCTATAGACTGTCTGTCTCTGTGTCTGTCTGTCTCTGTGTCTGTCTGTCTGTCTGTCTGTCTGTCTGTCTGTCTGTCTGTCTGTCTGTCTGTCTGTCTGTCTGTCTGTCTGTCTGTCTGTCTGTCTGTCTGTCTGTCTGTCTGTCTGTCTGTCTGTCTGTCTGTCTGTCTGTCTGTCTGTCTGTCTGTCTGTCTGTCTGTCTGTCTGTCTGTCTGTCTGTCTGTCTGTCTGTCTGTCTCTGTTGTTCTGTCTGTCTATCTATCTGTCTGTCTGTCTGTCTGTCTGTCTGTCTATTTGTCTGTCTGTCTGTCTATTTGTCTATTTGTCTGTCTGTCTGTCTGTCTGTCTTTGTGTCTGTCTGTCTGTCTGTCTGTCTGTCTTTGTGTCTGTCTGTCTGTCTGTCTGTCTGTCTTTGTGTCTGTCTGTCTGTCTGTCTGTCTGTCTGTCTGTGTGTCTGTCTGTCTATCTGTCTGTGTGTCTGTCTGTCTATCTGTCTGTCTGTCGGTTTGTCTGTCTGTCTGTCTGTCTGTCTGTCTGTCTGTCTGTCTATCTATCTGTCTGTCTGTCTGTCTGTCTGTGTCTGTCCGTCTGTCTGTCTGTCTGTCTGTCTGTCTGTCTGTCTGTCTCTGTCTGTCTGTCTGTCTGTCTGTCTGTCTGTCTGTCTGTCTGTCTGTGTTTCTCTTTGGTCTGTCCGTTTATTAATCTATGTGTCTGTCTTACTCAGTCCATCAATAATTAATGTCACCAGATGTAAGTGCGGCTGCTCTAGTAAATTGATGAATTCAGAAATTTATTAATTTCTAATAAAGGTTCTTTCATTTTCAATTGACGAAATGACCCCGACAAATTGGTGCTAAATGTCTTCTGGGGGAAAAGGGTTAATTGTCCTTGTAACTGGTCATCAATTTTTTTTAATGCTTCGGCGTCCTTTCATCAAGGCAGCTCAGACGAGCATTTCCCATTTGTCTCAGGAGCAATTAGTGGCCAGACATGTGGACTGAATAAGAGGGGCTTCGGGTCCATTAATTTCGCCTTTCCACCTAATTTTTTACGTCTTCAATATCTTTTTCAGCAATTTATTCCGACGCGTTTTTTCGTGAAATTACGCAAAAAATCGCCTCCTATTTACTTGATTATTAAGCAAATGAATATGTCGTAGCTACTACTTCTGCAAAGCTTCAGTAGCCAGATCAGAACTTGTCGATCAATATTTATTCTTTAAACAATCCCCAAACAATTTTGACAGGTACACGCTTCAGTGCGTTCTGCCAATAAATCATTTCGTAGAGAAAGTTTACGTCTTCCTTTGGTTCTGGTTCATCATTATCGGCGTACTAACCCTGCTCAGCACCCTAGTCTGGTTCATACGGATTCTCATACCCGGCCGGCGGGTTGCGTTCATCCAGCAGTACCTCAGAGCGATGAAACTGGTGTCCAACACTGAGGACCGGGACTGCAGAAGGTTCGTTGCCACCTGCCTCGGCCCTGATGGTGTATTCATTCTGCAGGTGGTGTCCAGCCTCGCTAGCGACCTCATCGCTCTGGACGTGGCTACAACGCTGTGGAAAAACTACAGACAGGCCAAGATAACAGGAGCTGAAGAGGATATTAACAGATTGCTAGAAAGTGTTAATAGGGGAGGCAGCGCAGTCTGAGAGCCTGCGGACGTTGATCCCGCTCTGGGAAGTAACTTTAGTCCCATCTTTGTGATGCTTTAGAGTGTACATACTTGTGTATTATTCTTTCAGTGGTTTCATGTTTCTGCACCTTTCAATAGCTTATGATTGAGCAAAATCAATCAAGTGGTTAGCGCATTGGCTATGCAGCATGCAGCTACATACAGTTGCAGCTGTCTCTTTGATGAATAGTTGCTATGCTATTGCAAACAAAACCTGGGTGATTATTTAGTACAATTTAGTGTAAGAAGCTGCGTATTCGTATGTCGAAAGGAAGTCGGTGCCAACACTCAATATAAAAAAAGTAAATTTATCTGTCTTAGATTAATTACTCCTTAAAAATTTACCTCACTGAGCTATATGATTCACCCCTATATTCTCACTATAATATTCACTTTTATATGCCATTTTGAATGTCATCTGCATGACTCACTGACTATATGGTCCGTTTATTCTTTTAGCTATTAATTTTTTGTAACTTTAAATCTTCCCTATAGCAGCTTTGTTTAACTGTGGCATTTTTTTGGTCAAATCGTATTTTTTCTCTACCATATAAAAATATCTGGCATGTGCACAGAAAATTGCACAAAACATGGTAAATTAAAAAAATCATATAAATATGTCGATTTTTTTCTGAGTAGAGATGGAACCACCACGAGAGTTACGTGCATGGATAGCTATAGCTAATTGCACTTTTATTCTATTGTCAGAAAAATGTATTGCCTGCATTGTGGCTTGAATGCCCGCCACAAAATTAATTAAATTTTTAATCTTATGAGTTTTAATAAACTCATCAAAAGCCATGCCGAAAGTTCAGCAAATTTTTCCCCCAACTTTTGAATTTACCTAATTTTGTTTTAATTGTCTGCATGCAGTCAGTATTAGCTGAAATTGGATAAAACTGCACCATTATATGCGCCTATAGAAACAGTGCTATAATGTCAGCTAAAACGTCAAGTTGCGTGTACTTTTGTGTGTAACTAACTTCCTTATTCGCGACTGTGCTAATTGTCACGTTGTAACTGTTAGAGTATTTTTTACTTTTGTTTTAAAAATCTATGCGAAAATTTTCTTTGTAAGGTAAATGACTATAAAAACGTTTTGATTATTCACTGTATGTTGAGAGAAGACAGCTATCAAATATTTTCTAATCTCATATATTTTTATAGCCAATTTAAACACCTTATTAAAACACACTGTTAAATTATAACAAACTCTTGAAGAATTGTAACTGCGCAAACTAAATTCATTTTATGCAACAGAATCTACTTAAGCCACTGTTTTACTAACTTTATTTTATTCTTGCGTATAGTTTCTTTTTTAAATTTGTTAAAATGAGTATTTTTCCATGTACGTGCGCCACACTATAATTAACTATATTGTATAGATTTATTGCACAAAAAACACAAATCCCCTCGATAAAATACCATAAAAGTTAATAATATAAATATTTGTGTTTTTTAATTATTGATTGACCTTGATGATAATAAAAAGCTTGAAATTATTTTTATTAAAATTACGAGATGTAATTTTGGTGTCAATTATTTTTAGACTTCGTTTTTTACAACAACAATAATAATAAAATAATAACAGACGCTGACAGGTAAACCTGTAGCGCAGGTGCTGATGCAGGTGAAGACTGCACACCCGTTGCACCTGAAACACTCTCGGGCATGGTAGGCACCCCACTGCCAGCTCCACTTTTATTTTGAACCTGCCTGGCGAACAGTGAATCTTCACTCACAAAGCCGCACAGTGACAGGATAAGATGGGCCTGCTTCAGGATCAGTTATTACCCAGCGTATGCTGGTACCCAATTGCAGCTGGGTGGACTGAAGCAATGCGGGATTGCCTTGCTAAATGCCTTGCTAAATGCCTTGCTAAAGGGCACAAATTGTCTCCTAGGGTCCGGGACTCGAACCCGCGACCTTCCGGTCATAAGGCAGGCGCCCTAGCCACTAGGCTACAACTCCCAAAACAAAAACACGTAACTCCTAAGTAGACTGCAGAAATTGTGCTGTGTTTGCGCTTATTCATGGCTCTGAAGTGATGTACTTTTCAAAATGATTTACCAATTAAATTTAATTGCGAAAGGCACTTAATGTAGAGCCACGAAAGAAACTTTACGAATCAGAAAACCTTCCTGTGTGACATCTAGGAAGGCAATTTAGGTTTAAAATTTTGCTAATTTTATTTGCAAAAAGAGGTGATAATTTCACCATCGATTACTACAGCGTTGATGACTGAGTAGTATCGGAAGGATTCTTTTTTATCACCGCTTAGCTTACTAAAATAGTACTCTATTAGAAAGCAAGATAAGTCTGCTCATTGTAAATATCTTACATAACCTAGTTATAAAAATACCCAATATATATCATAGTAGTCCATAGTTTTTAGAGGTAAAGGTGTCTGCTTTATGACCGGAAGGTTGTAGGTTCGAGCTCCAGCTGTTAGTCGAAAAATTTGTTGCATTTGAGCAAGGCACCACTTAATCCCGAAATTGTTTCTGTCTAACAAGTTGAGATCAGGTGTTAGCATAAACGGAAAAGTTAGGGTTGGTTGCTGCATGAGCCCCAACCAAGCCTGTCAGGAGACTGAACAGCTGTACACAGCGCTGGGTCTACGAATTTTGCCTGTCAGACGTTTGCCTGTCGAGTTTTTCATGAGTAACTTGCATGCACAGTATTAGTCAGAGTGT